>JAYMTA010001346.1:0-20479 GCA_036897625.1 Pelargonium cotyledonis
TTTTTTGTACTTTTATTCGTCTTTTTTTGGGTTATTTAATAAAAGTACCGCTTACTTATAAGAAAAAAGTTAAGTGATATGAAGTAAATCACATGGAAGTGTAAATTTGTTATAACATAAGGTAGTTATGTGTTGTAAATTGAAAAAGGGGTAATAAAATGTAAAAGAGTTATAAAATAGGGTGGTTAAGTGTTGTGAAGTGTAACGTGAGGTAGTAAAATATTAAAGAGTTATAACATAGGGTAGTTACGTGTAGTAAAATATAACATAGGGTAGTAAAGTGCAAAAGAGATATAACATAGGGTATATATTCGTAATTACCCCTTATTTAATAACTTGAATAATAAGAGAAAAATTATACCCCAAGCAAGACTAAAATAATAGTGTTAAACCCTAGCCTAGCAGCCTACAGGGTTTATCATTTATGCTCTGCGCTAAAACCCTCTTCTTCTTCCCCACTATTTTCATTTCTTCCCCAGATGATCTCCGAATCAATCATTCAGTTTTAGATCATCAGACCTCAAGAAATTGCTTCCCATTCCATGGCGGCCTCGAGATTATCCTCGTATTTCTCCTCTTCTCCTCCTCAGCCCGACCAGAGCTCTAATGCGGAGCCTGATTCGACCAAGGACGCTGAAGTGGCCCGCGGGACTGGTTTCGATGCGGAGTCTCTGGAAAGAGGTGCCAAAGCTCTTCGGGAAATTAACAACTCTTCGCACGCTAAACAGGTGTTCTTTCGATAGGTTTTGTAGAACACGAATGGGATAGAAGTCAAAATTTTGCTCTAGATATATGATTTGGGAATTTTGCATATTAATTTCCATGCTTTAGAATTCAAGATTCCAGAAAAGAAATGATTTCACTTGAATTAGGAACCTCCTCCGAGCTTCTAGAAATTGACCTACTCTCCTGGTAGTTTATGTGACTTGGATTGTAGCCCCGTTAATTGAGATTATGCTGTTTTCACTTCCAGGTTTTTGATGTTATGAGAAAGCAGGAACAAACTCGTCTTACTGAGTTGGATGCAGAGAAAGCTCATTATGAAGTGATTCAAGCCCAAGCTGACATTGTGAGCCCCTATCCTCTTGTTCATTTGCTGTGTTTATAGAGTAAAGTACATATTTCATATATGCTTATCTAGATGTATGTGTCTGTTGGTAGCCTGACCCTGCATGCATTTGAATACAATTATTCGAGGGAAAATGTTGAAGTCTGACATATGAACTACTGCCCTCTCAGTAAGAAATGCATCTATTTTATCCATTGATAGTCATTATTCACCATAAACTATGTATAAATGTCACTTCCTGTGGCTAATTCATCTTGTTAGACGTTTTCCATTTTGCATCTGCAACATTTACAATTGTTGACTAACTGTTTGGTGTTAGGAGAGATTTTTGTACCTATCCACATGCACTTCTTACCCTATGTCTAAATTTGATACGCATGATGCAATAGACACTGTTGGACTTGTGCTCTTATAAAAAAAACTTTCTTAGCCAGTGGATGCTCATTTGTCTCGCTAACCAGCATATGTTTCACTTTTTTTCTTCTGAATTACGGCACCTTGTTACTCAGTTCTTGATGTACAGTTAGTTATACTGTAAGTATTATTTGTATTGACAGGACAGATTACGGAAACTGGCTGAAGAGCAGAGAAATTTAGTACAGCAACAAGCACAGGCAAAGGCACAAAATATGCGATTTGAAGATGAGCTGGCTAGAAAAAGAATGCAGGTGATATAAGTAACTGTAGCTGTACACCTATTTCAGTTGTAGACTATATGATTCAAAAGCTGGCTAATTATTGCTCATTTATTCATTGAATTAGTTTTAAATCATATTTATAAGCATTTTGGACTCGTAAGTAACTGTTTTATGCTCACTTCGTTGGAAGTTGAAACCTCAATTTTGTAAGATTTGACTTGACAGTAACCTTTGATATTATGTTGAAACCTAATAAGGGCATATTATGCAGATGCAGTCTAGTAGTCATTGTAATCAACTTTCTCGTTGTTGTCTTTCAAGGAAATTTAGTTTAAAATTTCCATAAGATGTATGCAATCATACTTGTTCTTACATTTTATTGTCTTGTCATTGTATGCAGACAGACCATGAAGCCCAGCGGCATCATAATGCTGAATTAGTGAGAATGCAAGAAGCATCTTCAGTACAGAAAGAGCAAGCTAGACGAGCTACTGAGGAGCAGATCCAAGCTCAGCAGCGCCAGACTGAGAAAGAGAGAGCTGAAATAGAACGGGAAACCATTAGAGTTAAGGCCATGGCTGAGGCTGAAGGCCGTGCCCTTGAAGCAAAGCTAACTGAGGATCATAACAGGAGAATGCTAGTAGAACGAATTAATGGTGAAAGGGAGAAATGGCTGGATGGGATCAACACAACTTTTAGTCATATTGAAGGTATAGAATTGAATTCTGGATTCATGTTATCAATTGCGAGCTAACAACATAATCACATGATAAGTGGCCTTATGGTTGAAATCACATTGTAATTTTTTGGAGTAGTATCTTTATTCCTGTCTTTTATATGGGTCTACATAATTTGACTTTGACATGCTAGTAGACTGATTTTCTTAAAAAGTTAATCAGTTGGAACATAGGTGAGTCATGGTTGGACATCTTGGGTTTGGGACAGTGGCTTCTACAATAAAATATTAGTCCTTGATATTTTCTTAAAACCATGTTCTGTGCTAAAGTTTATTTCTAGAGTTTGATATATTTCTAATAATATGGAGTATGCTTACTAGCATATGATGCTATAACTTGAATAATCAGATCTCATATGGGCCTTCTAGCATCTTAGGTGTGTGGCAATCTGTGTCATCTGAAGTCTTTTTATTTGTGGAGAGTTTGCTACTTATGACAATACCTCACAGACTTGGAATATGCGTTTTGAAGCAGACATCCATTGTATATACATAAAGTTAAGTTTGTGAAACTATGTTCTTTATCCCAAACTAAAGCAGAGGAGAAGTTTGTAAGTTAGTGATGAGTATACAGAAGCTCACCTTATGCTACAGGATTCATTGCAGTAACTTATTAACTTGTATGTTAAGTCGTTTCATCTCACGCAAATTTACTCTTTTGTCCTCAACTTTATCTCTTCTCTACTCTGAAGTTTTGGGTATGTTTATTTATATGTATCATTGTTGAGACAGATTATGTTAAGCCTTGTCTTCACTACCGAGGTTAAATTTGGAGGATTTATCTTATTACTTTATAGTTTCTCATATGCACTTTCAGGGGGGTTCAGAACTCTCTTAACAGACAGGAATAAGTTGATAATGACAGTTGGAGGAGCTACTGCATTAGCAGCGGGCATTTACACTTCTAGGTCCGCATGCTTTTCTTAGCGTTGTATTAGTAAACTTTAGAAACTTGAAAAAGAGTATTTATACTTCTGGTGGTAATTTACCATCATGTGTGAGTGTGCATGCGCACTTGAATTTGTAAGATGGACTTTTTATGGTTGAGACAGCTAATATCCAGCTTTTGAATTCATTTCCACTCAGAGTTGGTTAACGATGGTCTTCCAGTAAACTCAAAAGATCCACTTGATTTGTCTTTGATATTTGCTTCTGTGTTTACAGGGAAGGTGCTAGAGTTACGTGGGGATATATTAACCGCATACTTGGACAGCCATCATTGATTCGGGAGTCATCCATTGCTAAATTTCCATGGTCAGTGATAGTTTCTCAGGCCAGGAATAAGATTTCAAGTTACAGTACAGCTGCAGCAGCTGGTTCAGTGGGGACCTTGAGTAATAAAAATGGTTTCACAAATATTGTTCTCCATCCAACACTACGGAGGAGAATAGAGCACCTTGCTCGAGCTACATCAAACACCAAGTCTCACAAGGCACCCTTTCGAAACATTATGTTTTATGGGCCTCCTGGCACTGGTAAAACCATGGTAGCTAGGGAGATTGCCCGAAAATCGGTATGGTTTTGACTCTTTTATTCTATTTGTGCCATGTGGATCTATTTGGTTTATTAAAATTTACTGTTATCCAACTTGCGTCTTAAGAGAGTGAAGTAATCTCTGGGGGAAATGTAGGAGTATGGAAGAATATATGTCCCTAGCAGATAAGGGGGTTGAAATGGTTGCTAAATGCATGTGATGTTAAATTAAACTGCTATTTTTTTTTTAAGTCTATTACTTGATATTTGTTTGAAAGTACCAAAGAATTTTCAAAAGTAAATCAGTTGTGTTTACACGATTGATATGTTTGTTACAGGGAGCAACAGTCATGCTCTCTATTATAGTGACTTGTGTATCTAGTTGCATGTGAAGCTAATTTTAGCAACACTACATCAGATTTTACTCTGCGTACTATACATAAACTTTTAGTCTTACCAGTGAGCCGTTCTTTTAGATAGATAATTTAATTGATTAAGCCAGTTTATTAGCCGAACGGAACTTTGTGAAATGGCTTGGTTGTTGTCTTTCTCTAGTTTGTTGAGAAATCAAAAGATATAAGAGTATTATTTTAGTTTTTTGACATTAGCTTCGTTTCTTGGGTCTCCTTGTGCAGGGACTGGATTATGCCATGATGACAGGAGGGGATGTTGCACCTCTAGGTGCGCAGGCTGTTACCAAAATCCATGAAATATTTGATTGGGCGAAGAAGTCAAACAAAGGTCTATTACTTTTCATTGATGAGGCTGATGCTTTCCTATGCGAGTAAGTCACGTCAGTTATCTTTGTAAAGTTGTAATTTAAATGAATATGAAAATGTTTTGAAGTTTGATTTGTTGAAAGTTGAATATTTTTTTCCTTGCAAGAAAATCTATTTAGCATCTGTTAAGCAGCATAGCTGTTTTACTGTCAAATTTGTCCGGAAATGGCATCAAGTACAACACAAGTTTGAAAAATGCGATTTTCATTGTTGCAGTTCTTGGTAAAGTAGCTTTAGCAGGTTATAAGTATTTATACGTTTTAGCAGTGGCTAATATTCTTGTAATGCAGGCGTAACAATACTCATATGAGTGAACCTCAGCGAAGTGCTCTAAATGCATTGCTCTTTCGAACTGGAGATCAGTCGAGAGATATAGTTCTGGTTCTTGCCACAAACAGGCCAGGTGAGCTTGACAGTGCCATCACCGATCGCATTGATGAAGTGATCGAGTTACCTATCCCGGGCGAGGAGGAGCGTTTCAAGCTTCTGAAGCTCTACTTGAACAAGTACCTTTGTAGGGAAGCCGACAACTCATCTGAGTGGAGAACCTTATTCAAGAAGAAGCCACAACGGATAACAGTAAAAGACGTCGCTGATGATGTGATTGGAGAGGCAGCCAACAAGACGGAAGGTTTCTCTGGGCGTGAGATAGCGAAACTGATGGCCGGTGTCCAAGCAGCAGTGTACGGGCAGGCAGACTGTGTATTGGATTCCCAATTGTTTAGAGAGGTAGTAGACTACAAGGTTGCTGAGCATCATTAGCGAATGCTATTGGGGTCTGAGGGTGTTCAACTAGCTTACTAATCTGTAGGATGTAGAGACAAGCTGCTTTTAAACCCTGAAACTACGGAATATTTTTTTGTAGGCAACAAGTTACCATATGATCAATTGAGATGAATCTCTTTTCCTTTGTAATTTATTTACATTAATTATGTCTGCAGAAGAAAAAGTAATGTCATGTGCACCCTATATATTACTGTTCACTTAAAAGAGATGTATTCTTACAATTATTTTATAACTAAAATACCCTCATTTTAATTCAATATATAACCAAAAAAAAAGATTTTTTATTTATTTATAATTTGCTTTCAATAAATTAAATATAACTATTTTCTTCAATAATGTTTGTTTTACTCTCGTGTTTATTATAAAAAGAAAATTTAGATTGCACTTAAAGTCTTAAATGAAAGACTAAATTTATCAAACAATAATTTAAATATTTAGGTAAAGACCTAAGTTGGTCATTGAACCTTCATGTTTCAACCTAATTCAGCCACAAATTTTTAAACAAAAAATAGTATTTGAACTTTCATATTTGGATCCAAAATACTCTCCTGAATGTTTGTGTTTTCGACTCAATTTAAATTTTGAACTTTTTAAAACCAAAATTGTCCAAGAACTTTCATATATTGATCAAATTGTGTAAATATATAAAAAAAGTAGGAATTATTTTGAGAATTGATATTTGAAAGTTTATAAACTATTTTGGCCAAAAAAAAATTTAACAATCAAATTGGCTCGAAGCACGAAAATTTAGAAACCATTTTAAATTAAAAAATTATTCATGACTAAATTTGTTGGAACCAAAAGTAGTTTCGACCTCATTTTGACTCATTCTACTACTACTTGTAACCAAACAACGAGTTACATCCAATTGGTGACGTTAAGTAGGATCCAGTACGCAATAAACACACCGTGTGCACTGTACTACTTGTTCAGTTTCCAGAACTCACAACACAAACTCGTTCCGTTCAGTTTAGTTCCATTCCTTCCTATCCTACACAAACAAACAAACGAGTCCTATAAATATGTTTTTATTGCGTCACTCTCAATCACTCCCTCCCTCACTCATTCACTGCTGTTTTTATTTGTAGTTTTTATAAGGGTCAATTAATTTTGCCTCTCTTACTTAAACTTGTGTGATTTTAATTTTTAATATTTTTATTTTTGTGATTCTCACTCAATTGACTTGCTATTGTAGGTTACTCTTTATTACATCATCATTTCTTGAGCAAAATCTAAAAAAAATCAAATGAGAAGTAAAATTGATGAATATATATAATATACATAAAAATATTTTTTTTTCAAACAATAAAATTTGAGATTTTTGTTTTTATGAATTTTTCCATAAATACACGAAGAATGCTATGATAAGATTTTACTCTGTTAATTTTGGTTAGCATGAAGAACAATGACAAGGGGTTATCAATTGATTTAGGTCCAATAATAAATGTTCAACACATCTTTTATCACTTAATTCATCGGTATATATCTATTACGAATAAACCACATTCTACCTTTTTAAATTTAGCTCAAGGAGTGATAATATAACAAAAAGTAACCTATAATAACAAATCGATTGAATGAGAATCACAAAAAAAACAAAAATATTAAGAATTAAAATCACGTAAATTTGAGTAAGATAAATCTAAAAAAAAAAAATTGAGCACAGAGGCAAAACTAATTTAACCTTTTTATAAATAAAACAAAACCCTCACACAACCGATGGTTGCGATTATAAATTTGATCGATGGAAGCTCAAATCAAAAGAAAATAAGAATGTTGTGTTCATCTTCTCGAGTATGTGAATTTGATTCTCTCCGTTAGGGTTCACATGTTCTGCGTTTTGGCTCTCTCTTTCGCGTGCCTGCTGTAAACCCCCAAAGTGATCACTTGTACTTACTATACCACAACAATGGAGATGGAGATGGAGATGCATTCCCAAACTGATCGTCAATGCAAGAAACGCAGCTTCGACGACCTGATCAGCTCCTCGGCCACGGCCGTGCCCATGCCCTCTCTCCCGGAATCACCCACTAGGTTCTTTTTCTCTTCTCTTTATTTTTTATTTTTTATTTTTGGAGCTGAATTTGGTTTATGGATGCATGCAATGTGTGTTTTTGTGTAGATATGAATTGAAGGTTTTAGAGCTTGCAAAGAGGAGGAACACCATAGCTGTGTTGGAGACTGCAAGTTCTGCCATTGCTGTGAGGCTCATCCACCATATGGCTCAATCCTCCCCCAACAAATTGATTGTTTTCTTGTCTCCTACTGTCAATCTTGTTAATCAGGCATCTCCTCTCTCTCTCTCTCACCCTTTAATGTTTGTTTACTTTTACTTTGTTTCACACTAGTTTCTGTGTTTGTTTGCAGCAATTTAAAGTTATTAAATTATATACAAAACTGGAAGTAGGGTCCTACTATGGAGCCAAGGGGGTAGATGAATGGACTTTGAGCAGCTGGGAGAAGGAAATCAAAGAGCATCATGTATGTTCATTTCCTCTCTTAGCACTACTCAGGTGCTTCCTCTGTTCATATTGATTTCTTATGTCTTATAAGTTTGTGCACTTGGGGTCTACAAAAGTTTCATCTTTTTCTGTTCTTTTTTGTTTGTCTACTCTATCTGTTCGTACGGCCACAATGTTGCTTGCCACATTTGAAGTATTAAATCTAACAATATTTACATGATCAAAATCTGTAAGCTGCTTCACTTAATCATTAAATTTTACATATATAAATATATATTGTGTTCATGATGTTGGCGTTGAAAGTTATATCTCTGTATTAAGGGGATCTTGGCTCAAGTTACTGTTGGTAGGGTGACCCAGCAATGACATGAAGATCATGATGAGAACCAAACTGCTGCCGAATGATTTTGTTACAAAAAAACTTGATCTTCTTTTAAGTTTAACATCTTGTGGCTTTCATAATGATCGATTCAAATATTTGTTCACAGGAGCCAATTTGTTACAGTTTGCCGCCGAACATAGTCTTTTCACATTACATAATTATTAAGTTATTTGTTTTGATTTTTCTTGCATTTTGACTGTTCATTATTTAGAGATGCAATCTCAGTTGTGTCTAGATTGCTAAATTTATGACGTCCTTCCTTCTCTTCTAGGTTATGGTCATGACACCCCAGATTTTCTTGGACGCCTTAAAAAAGGCATTTATCAGCCTAGAAATGGTATGCTTGCTGGTACTTGATGAATGCCATCGTACCACTGGCAATCATCCCTATGCAAAGATAATGAAGGTTATTATTTAGTCCACTAAACTCTTCTGTTTTCTTTAGTTTACTCGATCTTCTCTTATTTGGATTCTTTACATCTTGAACAAAAGTCTTTTTTTTTTTTTTGTTTTGTTTGGGTGAAGGAATTCTATTGTAAATCAAATAACAAGCCAAAGATTTTTGGAATGACAGCATCACCTGTTATTAGAAATGGTAAGATATTTGATCCTCTTGTGTGTCTTATATATGCTTTTTATTTGCTTGATTTGTAGAACTTCTTATATGCATGCTTTTAAAGTTAACTTTGCTCATAAGGTGTCTCATCTAGCATGGATTGTAAGAGTAAAATGTCAGATCTGGAAAGCATCTTAGACTCTCAGGTACCAATATTTTTAAACTTTTGTAATCTAGCTGTAAATGGTAATGGAATTATGCTGATATGGTGTGTTAGTTTCTTTTGAACTGCTACTGCAGATTTATATCAGTGAGGATATGAGAGAGATGGACAAATACATTCCCTCTGCAAAACAAACTTGTAAATTTTATGATAAGGCTCAAGTATTACCCATTATGAATTTGAAAGCAAAACTGGAATCTGTATGGTCCAAGGTATTCCTGCATCTTTTAATTTTATATGTATATATGTATATATGCAATATTTGTTTTTTCTTTTGTGTAATGAGCTTGTAGGAGTACTAAAAAAGTTATGTATGGACAGTGTGATGCTTCATTGTCAGAATTTCAAGAATCACTACAAAGTCTTCATAAAGACATGGATGATGATAAAGCTAACAGAGTCCAAAAGTATCTGTCAAATGACCACGCCGAGATATTGTGTTGCCTTGAAGATCTAGGAATCATATGTGCTTATGAGGTAAGTTTCATTGGAAAAGAGCAGTTAGGTTGAACAGGAAAGTGTAATCTTCTTTCAACATGATTTTCAATACTTAAGAGTAAAAATGAGTAGTTTTTATAGTATATACTTCTGACTTCTAGTCTTTTCTTTAAACCACCCAACATGACTTTTGAGTCCAAAATACTTTATTCCTCTGCCTCATAACATAATTTTTTTGAACTAAAAAGCTGCTAATACTGAGGTAATGCATAATTCTCTAATTACTTGGCAAAAAAATCCCCCTTTACCTCCCAAACATGCCAAAGTGTTGAATGTTGTCCCATGTAATTTTGTAATAATTATACTTTTAACTTTTTATTGTGGACACCAACCTTTTGAATATCCCAATACTGAAATTTAGACAGTTATTATGGGTTGGAGGGAGTATGATCTAAAAAAGTCAATACATAAAAAAAAAGTATACTGAATGACACCTTATGCGTAGCAGTTTGGTAGTGCTTGTGTTAGTCGGAGATTTAGCCTTAGTGAGGGGTGTTGTTGACATATATGTTAGAGTGGCCAACAGTTAAATGTAAAATAAGGCTAGTTACCGTGTCTTTAAAATAGTATTTTGATAATGTCTTCTGAGAGAGAAAGGTTGCTTTACCAGGTTTATCTATTATCTAATGGTGGCTCCGAATTCGAAGGCAAGATTATTTCATTTCAGGTCATTGACTTTTTATGCTAGTTTCATCAGCTTTGTCTTTTCCCTCAATGGTTGCCTTTTGTATGGTCCTTTTGCAGGCTGTTAAAGTCTTTCTAGAGAATGTGACAAACGCCGACGAAGAGTGCAAATTTTACGGAGAAAGTTCTTTGCAGTATTTATGTTATCTCAATAAAGTATTGATTATATTACAAGAATTTCTGCCACATGGTATGCTTGCTTTTTATTTTTTTATTTTTTTTTTACTCAGTACCAGAACATGAAATTTGTCTAGGAATTTTTATTTTTGAATTAATGATATATATGCTGTAGTCTGCCAATAAGTTTAATTTAGCAAAACCTGGTAGAATCATTATCATTTAAAAGAGATACTATCTTTCCGTATCCATTCGCCATCCAATCTGTTCAGATTTTACATAATAATTATACAGATCATCCCAACTAAGTTACAATACAAGGTTTTTAGTCTAAAGGCGGTGGATGATATCGCCTCTTTCCCATTTAGGTTACAACTTTCAAGGTTTCTAATCTAAAACATCAGGCCAAGGAATATAATCTAGAACTTAGAGAAACACGTTAAAAAATTGAAGAATTTTAGATGTGTCAACATAAAAATCAGATATAATACATTTGGAGATACAAAAAGCAGAAATGACTTGGTAGCTAGCTTTCAAGCAGGATAAACATTGATACTTTGATGTTACAATCTTGACCCCTGGCTTGGTCACCCTTTTACAATGAAATTATCACATTCTAAAAAAATCAAATTCCTTATAATGCAAATATATTTGCATAGAGCTGAATTTTGTAGTCTTGGTGGATAATCTCTGACTAGTTTTTTTGAGAATTCAAAGCATGAAATTCAGAATTTCCAGTGATCTTTGTTCAATTTCAATGATAAATAATATAATTGGCAAAGTTTGCAGCTGATTGACTACAACATGAATTTACATAATGCCACACATTGTATCTGTTGTTAATTACTGATGATACTCTGTCCCCTCAGGAGAGGACTGTGTTTTGGATGTTGGTTTTGATTATATGAAGGCCGCAGATCTGGGCTACGTATCTCCAAAACTACTTGAGCTTCTTCTGCTGTTCCAATCATTTGGGTAATGAACTACTTAACTGGTTAAATTAAGAAAAAAGATCGTATACACATATATTCTAAACTATACTTGTGGTTGCAGTGAAGCTGGGCAACTACCATGCATAGTTTTTGTTGAAAGAATTATTACGGCAAAAGTAATCGAAAGATTTGTGAAGAAAGTTACATATTTATCTCATTTTTCGGTTTCTCATCTGTCTGGAAGCAACTCTTCAGCGGATGGATTGGCACCAAATATGCAAAAAGAGACCTTGGAGGCATTTCGTGCTGGGAAGGTATTTGATATTTCATAGATACTGACTTTCAAGAACTATTGGCACTTGAAAACCTTGTATTCATGAGTCAGCTATTTTATGCAGGTCAACCTATTATTTGCAACTGATGTTGTGGCAGAGGGCATTCATGTGCCAAACTGCTCTTGTGTGATATGTTTCGACCTTCCGAAGACAGTTCAAAGTTATGTTCAGTCTCGGGGACGAGCACGACCAACTGACTCCCAATTTGTCATGATGCTTGAGAGGTAGTGTTCTCTTTGCTGTTTGACACACACAATGCTTTTGCCTTATTATTTATTTTATTGATTTAACGACACTGGAATAGTTTGTAATTTGTTTCCCTGAATTAATGTTTTCGTAAGTTAGTTAAAAGTCTATGGAAAACCACGAATTGGTCATTGGAAAACCATGTAATATGTTATTATGGTTAGCTTGAATTTTTTGCCGTATTTTCTTCTATATCACCAAAAAGGAGGGGAGAAGGGGCGGGTTGTAGTCGTTATTATAACGAGTTATTTATGTGGATTTCATATTCTCCTTTTTAAACATGGAAACAAAACAGAGTAGTTTATATTCTCCTTTTTCCCCTTTCCAATATTCTTTTCTGAAATAAACGGAACCTTGATGATCTATGAAGTGTACATGACTGCAGTGCAGTTTCTGAACTCTATATACACGTGCAGGGGAAACACCAAACAGTTGGATCAACTATTTAATATCATCCAGAGTGAGCGATCAATGATAGATACAGCTATCATTAGAGACCCTGATGTATGTATTTTGAAAGAATGTACATTCAAGGAACCAAATTCATATGTTGTGGGTTCAACAGGAGCATCAGTTACTCCAGATTCAAGTGTCAGTCCTGTTGATAAGTAAGCAACCATTTTCCTTGCCAAGTATAGTGTTAGTAATATGTTCTCACAGTTCTATATCCTTGTATCCAACCTCTTGCAATTTATTGTGATCTTAATCTTGAAAATCCTCTAATACAACTCAGTAGGTAGTAGGTACTACACTCCATAGCCTATTTTTTATGAACTATCATCAGTGAGTGGATCTTATCAATACAAACTGACATTACCTTTTAATGCGGCTTTTCAAACAATTGTTGGTCCTTTGTCTAGAAGTTCTCATCTGTCAAAGCAGCTTGTAAGCAAAAAAGCATGTAGGAAGCTACATCAAATGGGTGCTCTTGACGACCATCTTCTTCCTTCTGTTGAAGCACCCTCCAAACATGATATTACAGTGAAGAGCAAAGAAACTCTGGGTGCAGGTGTGTTCACGCATTAACCTATTTTTTGAGGACTGGTAAAGTGGAAATTTGAATTGTTTGGCGTCTTTTAAATGCATGAAAAATATCTATATGGTTTACATCTTTGGGAGCCTAGTGAAAATCAAAGGAAAATGATGGTTTGAATCCTTGTGCATTATATCAAGAAAGTTTGGTATTTGAATGTGGAAGAACTCAGCATATATGGTTTCAAACAGAAATAGTTTTTGCTTGCAAGTTAGTCCTGTCTTCTCATGCTATATTCTAATAAAATGAAACAATCAAATTTCTGCTGCTAAATATCTTTTGAACATGCATAGATTGTGCGACCCTGGCCCTGCTATGGTGCATCCTATAGATTGGGAAGCATTGTGGTAGTTTACATATGTTTTTGTTTTTGATTTATCTGTCAGAATTAACAGAGGTTGGTCAGTGGTGTTTTAGTTATTGCATCTTGTATTCTGCTTTGTACTCATCATAAACGTGTTGCAACTTTTTGTCTGGTACTTGAAGGAACGACAAAAAGGAAAGAATTACACGGGATGACTTGCATTCGCGCATTATCTGGAACTTGGGGTGACAAAATGGAGGACACCGTCTTTCATGCCTATAAGTTTGAATTTGTCTGTAGCATTGTTGATGAGTTATTTTCTGGATTTCTTCTTCTGATTGAATCAAAGCTTGATGATGATGTTGGAAACATTGAAACGGAACTTTACTTGGTCTCAAAGTTTATTAAGTCTACCATTACTCCATGTGGGCAAGTACATTTAAATGGCGAACAGGTATGACCATGAACATGTTAATTCAATTGTTGATACGCTTTGGGGAAGTGCTTCTGATGATGTCTTTTATCTGTTTTTCTGTGACCAGAGGCTGAAGGCCAAATGCTTTCAGGAATTTGTTTTTAATGGTTTATTTGGGAAATTATTTTATGGATCTAAATCATCGGGAGAGCCAAGACAATTTTTATTGAATACTGATATGCAGCCATTTTGGAGCCCCTCAAATATGTTCTTGCTTCTACCGCTTGAAATGTCGAATAGTTCGAGTCATGAATCTTGGGGAATAAACTGGAAGGGGATCAATTCTTGTGCTTCTGTGGTAGAATTTTTGAAGGAAAACTCTTTACTGAGCAATAACTGTAATGGTGAAAGAGGTAACAGGTCACCCTGTAAAACTAGTTCTACTGAGATGGTATGTGACAGCTCAAATATGATTCATATCGCCAATAATAATTTAGTGGATTCAAGCAGTCTCAAAAATTTGGTAGTAGTGGCCATTCACACTGGAAAAATTTACTCTATTGTTGAAGTGGTCAGTGATAAATCTGCTGAGAGTCTTTTTGATGGAACCAGTGATACTAAACCATCAACGCGAACTACCTTCGCTGGCTACTTCTTTGAAAAGTGGGTTGTTTTTAATATTTAGTTAGGTCATTTATACAATTTAATTTTAGCACTGGGCTTTTTCATTGATAACTGAAACCTTGGTCAGGTATGGAATATTGCTGAAGTATCCGGAACAGCCTTTGTTGCGATTGAAACAGAGTCACAACGCACATAATCTTCTTGTGAAATTCATTGAAGAAGGTATGTAATTTGGCATGCGTAATGTTTGTTTTAAACATAGCTGGTATAATATTTTGCTTTTTCGCAATTGGCAAACACATCTGAAAAGAATAAAATTTGAGATATGAGAAGCATTCAATTTTTATATCTACAATTGCATTTGCAACTGAAGCCCCGCAGCTGTTGCTCCATTCTGGTATGCCGAACTGAGCAAATTGATAATGAATTTTATGTTCATAATATTCTAGGCGTGTATCTTACAATGTTAAAGTTTTCAGCAACATGAGAGCATGGGAAAATGCCACTGTTTTGACATGAATATGTTAACTTGAACATAAGCTTACTGTTTATTGTTGCAAGCAAATCATGCATCTTACAATGTTAAAGTTTTCAGCAACATAAGAGCATGGGAAAATGCCACTGTTTTGACATGAATATGTTAACTTGAACATTAGCTTACTGTTTATTGTTGCAAGCAAATGTGTCAATGAAATTGTTACATCTGATTTTAATAGCACCTCTTTCAATAAAATAGAGAATAGCAGGAACATTTAAATGGGTTTGCTGTATTTCTTCATTGACTCGGTGGGAAACCGTTTGTTGTCGTGGTCTAGGGGAATTTGTAGATCTAGAACTGTGTTTCTCTTAGTTCGTACTCTTAAAGTTTTTCCTCTCAGTTCGTACTTGAACTTTCTCCTACAAAAGATAAGCACATGTTAAGTGAAAACCAGTGCGTTGCACTGGAATTCACCTCTGGCGCGAGACTAAGTGAATCCGGCTTAGCAATTGTAATTTACAAGTGTGAGAATGTGTTTTGTACCTCAAGCTCCTAGTAGTATTTGTAAGAGTAGCTCCCTGATTGTGATTGGTGGAGAGCATTTAGAAAGTGCAATCTAATTAGGAAACTTTTGAATGCGTTCAACCTGAACATGTGTGATCAAGATGGGGTCTTGGACCGGGTTGTGTGTTGTGGGTCGGATTCATCTAATGTACTGATTTGGGCTGAGCCAGACCTAAATCGGCCAAATTTGGGCTTTGACGGACGAGCTGGACCTGTACTGACTGTGCACATGGCCGTGTGGTAGGCCACAGCTGTGTGCTTGCACAAGTCAGTGCATTTTTTATTTGGGCTCTTTTCGGGTGATTTTCTTGTTTGTATTCTATCATACGGCTGATGTAATGGTTTTTTGGGTCCCATAGTTTATGCATCATCAAACACCTACTAACTATGTTTCTGATATTTTCATTAAATGAACAGGTGCTCCTAAAAAGCCACAAATGCATGTTCATATGCCACCTGAGCTTTTACTCAGAATTGATTTACCCATAAATGTTTTAAAATCACTTTATCTGCTGCCATCATTAATGCACCGTCTGGAAACCTTAATGTTGGCCAGTCAGCTTAGGGGCGAAATCAATTGTAGCTTGGGCAACTTTCAGATCTCTTCTTCATTGGTATGTCTTAATATACCTTAAATATTCTTTCGATGTTTCTTATCCTAATGAATTTATCATGAAGTACTATTATAATTTATATGATCAAGATGTTCTGTGATCAGATTCTGGAAGCACTTACAACACTTAGATGTTGTGAAACTTTTTCTATGGAACGTTTGGAGTTGCTTGGAGATTCAGTTCTTAAGTATGCTGTGAGCTCCCACCTCTTCCTTAAATATCCCAAGAAACACGAAGGACAACTCTCTGCCCGGCGCTCATGGGCTGTTTGTAACTCAACCCTATACAAACTGGGTATAGATCGCAAATTGCAGGTATTCGAGACTATATGTTCTTTGGATGGTTTAATCATCTTAAATTGGATACCAATACGTATGTCCATAGTTTTGCAATTTCTTCATTTTGATTTGAGCTTCCATTGAGCTAAAAGTCCGCCTTCCCTTAATCTGACCCTGTACTTATCATCTGCTAAAATAAAATATTAATTGATTCTTGAAATGGAATTTTATAAAATTTAATCATCTGGAGTAGGTAAGCAGTGTGTAAGTGAGTGCGGGATCGCAAACTCAGATGTGCTCCTTTCAATATTTGGCACTAGGCTTGTCTTTGGGACCTTGTTTTGAAATAATAGCGATACATTCGTAGGAGTTTGGATTGTAATTTTTACATTTGAAGTGAGAAGAATCAAGAATGGGAATGAGTCATTCTCATTCATCATGTTTGAAGTAGGCGTACCTCATACCCATTAGTATACTCATTGTCTTCCGAAAGAAATTGAAAACACCCAAAAATGGATTGAATGAGACTATATTCACATTTACTCTCATATGCTCCCAACATAATTAATATATCATTTTTTCTCGTTACTAACCATAGCTGTCATTAGTAACATAAATAATTTATCGAGTGAGGTTGGGAGGGTTAATGAGACAAAGGGAGAGCTGTCCATGTTTTAAATCATGATTGGCGTATAAAAATTATAAGCCATAATGTAATTGAACATAATTACCAACTTCCAGAGAGTATAGAACCAAAAACCGTAAGGGTGAGGCCTAAAGACCCCATCTTGTGCGAGAAGATCAATCATCGAATTAACTATTCACTGTACATTGTTGTGCATCCTAACTTCCACGTTTATATTCCAGTACTACTCACTGAAGCATCATAAATTTTGGAGCATTGATCAAATGTATTTCAGTTTCAGAGCTTTAACTATGGGAGAAACTTCCTTAAAAATTATCATTCTTCCATTTGCCTTCTTTGAAAAGTTTCAAATATGATGTACCACGTTGAGTGCATAGATTAAATGCTTCCATTTATGATTTGACAGGGTTATATACAAGACAGTGCATTTGAGCCTCGTCGTTGGGTTGCTCCAGGACAGCGTTCAGTACATCCTGTTCCTTGTAAATGCGGAATCGATACCTTGGAAGTGCCATTGGATAGCAGATTCCACACTGAGGACCCAAAAGTTATGGTTGGGAAGTTCTGTGACAAGGGTCATAGATGGATAGGTTCAAAAACCATAGCAGACTGTGTTGAAGCCCTAATAGGAGCTTACTACATCAGTGGTGGATTACTTGCTGCACTGTATTTTATGAAATGGCTTGGGATTGATGCTGATCTTGACCCTGCTTTAGTAATTGAAGCAATCAATAGTGCATCTCTACATAATTATGTCCCCAAAGCGAATGTGATTGCAACCGTAGAGTCAAAAATTGGATACAAATTTTCTACCAAGGGACTCTTACTGGAGGCCATTATGCATCCATCCGAGCAAGAATTGGGCGCTAGCTATAGTTACGAGGTAATGTGATGGGAGTAATTTTACCTTAAAAATTATGGAAGTTTTATGCTGACGTGATATATAAGTTCACTTTACTTGCATCTGTATGTTACTTTTGAGCCAAAGTTTCTGACAGTATCCTTTACTTGAATTCTTGAAGAGGCTTGAATTTCTAGGTGATTCTGTGTTGGACCTGCTTATTACATGGCATCTGTATCAAAATCATACGGATGTTGATCCAGGTGAGCTGACTGATTTGCGCTCGGCATCTGTCAATAATGAAAGTTTTGCTCAAGCTGCTGTCAGACAAAATCTTCATCAACATCTTCAGCATAGCTCCGGGCTGCTTCTAAGCCAAATTACAGAGTATGTGAAGTTTTGTGCTGAATCCGACAACTCCAGGCCACTCCAAATCACCAAGGGTCCCAAGGTAAATTGTTACATCTGGGTAAAAAAAAAAAAGTGGCGCAAAATGTAAACCTAGTTGCTATTCAGGATCGTTAACTATTTCATGTTATTTTACTGATGGTAGATATATCTGACCACTCTTTCTGCTACAGGCTCTTGGAGACTTGGTGGAAAGCATAGCTGGTGCAATACTATTAGATACCAATCTTAATCTCGAGGAAGTGTGGAGAATATTTAAACCTCTATTATCTCCAATCGTGACCCCTGATAAACTTGAACTGCCTCCTCTGCGTGAATTGACTGAGTTATGTGACTCTCTGGGTTATTTCATAAAAGAAGTATGCAAAAGCAAGGGAGAGATGGTACATGCGGAGCTTAGGTTGCAGCTCAATGATGTCCTATTGATTGGGCAGGGATACGAGCGGAACAGAAAAACTGCAAAAGGAGCAGCTGCTCATCATTTGTTAAAAGCTCTTGAGGTTTGTTGACGGTCCCCTATAACAAAAAGGCTAGCCAAAGTCGAGCATAGTTTGTTAAATGCTTAACTTGCAACATTTGCTGTAATGATGTGAAATTTTCATCACTCTAATGCTGTGACATTGTGATGCAACAGAAGCGAGGAATTTCATATGATCGGTTTGCTTCCAAGAAGAGAAAGCTGGATGGTTCATACGCACCTGAGTTGGGCTTAAATGAATGCAAAATGGATGATCAAGATGATACCAAGCTGATAACGAGTAAAAAGCCAGTGTTAACATGGCATGCAGAGTCAAGTAGATCCTCCCTCGGGGACGACCTTTTCAAGAAAGAAGGTTCCACTCCAAATTCTACCACCCCAGGTCTACATTCTCATTTTGATTTAGATGTTCAGATCAGTCAAAGAATGTGGTGTAGACGAACAAGACCAACCACAAACACCGATCTTAAAACTTGTTATTGTGTGCAGTTATTGGGCCTATTCCCATGAAGAAAGGGGGGCCTCGCACTTGTCTCTTTGAACTCTGTAAAAAACTGCAGTGGCCAGCGCCTACGTTCACTTCAACAGAGCTTAAATCGAAGTAAGTTATTCAACTTCATTGCATCTGATCGGTCGAGCTTTGTTTTATTGGCATGAAATAAATAATGTTTTATTGTTTTTGACAGAACTCCGATCGAATTCGGGGAAGGGTCTGAAAGAAGACAGGGTTTTAGCAGTTTTGAATCGAGAATCTCTCTGTATGTACCGAACGTTGGTAGTGTTGAATGCACAGGAGATGCAAGAGCTGATAAAAAGACATCATATGATTCTGCAGCTGTTGCCATGCTTCATTTGCTTGAGCAACATGGAAAGCTCATCATTGGTGACCTGAAGCAGTCAGGTCTCGCTGTTTGAATGTCCGTATAAATTCGCCAACTGAAGAAGAGATTGTTAAGGTTTTGGAGTTCATTGGCAAGAAAGAAAGCTTGCAACTTCCACCTGGATTTGCAGGCCGTATAGCTGAAAAATCAAATAGGAGCTTACGGAGAGCTATATTATCATTTGAAACTTGTCATGTCCAACAGTTAAGTCCGAGAAATATCACCAATGGATTGGGAGGAATATGTTTGTGAAATAGCTTCTGACATAATGAAGGAGCACAGTCCTAAAAGGTATCACACTATCTCATCTCACTATTTCGGGTTTCCTTACATTTCAGTTATTTTCTTCCTTGTCATTTTTGTAAATGCTTGTGATGCTGTTAGAACATTTTACAAAATGTTTGGTACTTTAATTATCATACTTAACAAACGCTAGAATGTTGTGACAAGGTAATTTGGAGGGAATGACCTCATATAAATTACAGTTTAGAAATGCAAAATGTCGGTTTGGATTAAAACATGTTTTTCGTATCATTTGCTTTTAAATCTTACTTACCTAAAGCACATATATTATGTTAATTCTGTAACAATAGAGCTAAAAATTTGAGAAAACTGAAAAGAGGTAAATTTTTGTTCATGGAAAAAATTTACATTTACTTTCTAAATGACCCTCATCAGTTCATATTTTTGTTGCAACATTTTTTATATGCAATTTTTTGAGAATTTATCAAAAAATAATAACAATAGTTGTTAGTTAGAGCTGTTGGGAGGAATTGAAAAAGTTAGGGTAAGGCCTGCCCTATGTCATTAAGATGTGTTGTAGATTTTAAATAAGGGAAATTGCAGGTATCTACTCTGAATTACACACCTTTTGCTCGTCGCCACACTGAAGTATTTTTTGTAACTTTTTACTACCCTAAACTATGCAGCCTAGTGTCCGTCAGTTAAATCTAACGGAAATTGACTATATCTCATCATGTGCACTGCACATGACCTCCA
>JAYMTA010001347.1:0-20476 GCA_036897625.1 Pelargonium cotyledonis
TGTAAGCCATTGCTCCACCCAAATAAATTGACCCTTGATTTGCAAATGTTACTTTGGTCCCTCAACTTACCGAACTCTACTTTTCAGGTTGAGGATGAAGATGATGATGCGGACGTTGATGCTGATGCAGAAGAAACTGATGCCGATTCCAAAGATGACGAGGATGTACATGTAAGTTCCCTTCTCAATACCAACAAAACCAATTCTACTTGACCCCTTGTTGATCTTCCCTTTGGTTTTAGCATTTGCTTATAAACATCTGTTTGTGCTGTCTTGTTTTGCAGGATGAACTTTAGGTCTCTCTGTGGAGGGAGAATGAAAGAATGGGCATGAAGGGCTCCAAAAAGTTTTCCTTTTTATTTGGTTAAAAATGAGTAGAGCTGTAGGAGATTTCTGTTAGGAAAGGAACAAACTACTTAAATTTGCATTTTTAGACTTTGAAATTTGAATGGTTAGATTGGTGTCAAGTTTCAGTTTCAAGATGCAGATGAATTCTGATGCCAAATCTTCCATGCATTTGAGTTGACCTGGCAAACTAACTTAACTGTCACTGACTACTTGGTATATTTTGATAAGTAGTAAAATTTATAAAGGCAAATCTCAATTACTCAGTAAAGATATCGCAACATTGCTAAAAGCAAGCCTCTAAAAGTAAAGGAACAAAAAAAAACATCATTATATAGCACACGCATATTATTACATTAACATATAACATCGTTGGAAATTAGTTGCTCTTGCTCCCAATATTTCCAACGGTTGTTTTAGGCTTCTTGACAATCAAGACAGGACACTTCACGTTTTGTGCACAGTGATTGCTCACACTTCCCAAAAACGCCCTATCAATAAAAACATAACCAAACAGCAATCAAAATCACTTAATAATTTCTCAAGAGAAAATATATATTCTTATTATTTGGTACCTTTTGATGATACCGTAGCCGTGCGATCCCATGACCAACAGATCAACGGCGTGCTTGTCAGCCATCTGGCAAATGACATCCCTGGGGTCGCCATCCTCTACAATGGTCTCCACCGTAAGAGAATATGCATCACCAATGATATCTTTGCACGTCTTCTTCGCCTTCTCTATGACACAATCGGCCACTTCCCTCCCGTACCTCTCCATGCTGTCTATGATATCAGTCGAGAACAAAAGCCCTACAAAAATAAAATTAAAAACTTACCGTTATCGATCATTTAAATTCAATTAAAATACAAAAAAGATGGTACCTTTACCTGTGCCATCGTAAGGAGTGTAGAGAGCTCTGGGAGGCTTAGCGTAGAGGAGGATGAGGGTATCTTTGGAATTCTGAGATACGACGACGTTTTTGAGGCACCATGTGAGAGCGTACACGCTTTCGTCTCCTTCGTCCACGGCCACCATAATCCTCCTCCTCTGCTGCTCTGCTGCTTCCGCCATTTACTGCTCGATCTTGATGAGCTGTGAATTGATGATATTGGTTGTTGTTCTGAGAAATGGGGGGTTTGGATTTATATGTAGAGTAGAGAGAGGAGATGATGATGATGAAACTGTTGGCGGTTTTGTGCTCTGTACTGTTTTGTGAAAACTAAGGCTTATCTGTTTTTTTTGGAACTCTGGAATCTTTCTGAAAGTGAACACTCGTCACTTGATCTTATCCTTTTGTCTCTTGTCTTTTTTTGGCATAAACCAAACAAATTTATTAATTAATCCAAACTTAACAATGGTAAAGTCACGGGAGGAGCCGGAAACCCAACCCAATTAAGAAAATTCAAACACAATCGACCGCACTGGAATCATCTTCCCCGTACTTATTTGTCTCTTTTGTTTTAATTTATACCAGTTCTGTTTCAAATTAAATATCAATTTTAGATTTTATTACATACGTCATTTCAAATTTCAGGTTGAGTTATTCTATGTTCACACATTAAAGTCTAAATTGAATTCAACTTGAAATGAAAGCGGGCCACAAATTTCCGTGAGAAGTATGCAAGTTTGTGCTAGTTTGTCCAACAAAAACAATATTTTCAAGCTCATAGAAAAGCAAACTCGCATCATCCTTGTGATGAGAGCTCACAACTCGAGTTCACAGTCAAATCGGATTGACAAGATTTAACTCAAATTTAACCAATATATAGAAAATATGTGAACGAGCACATATTTGACCTGGCGCATGGGATTAGATTATGCGCAACCTTGACACAAAAGTAGTGAAGAAAAAACATAGCAAAAGGCCTCGAGAGACCTAACTAGTTAATTAAGGGAATTAGTGTATCCATGCTAACATGTGTTATCTTTTGCCAATGAATGGATAGAGGAACATATATAGGTTGGAAGGCGACTCAAGGCCAAAGAGTCCTTGCATACATCGAGTCACTAGGTGATGCAAGATGGTCTACGTTCGGGTAAAATAGATTTTGGACTTAATACTAACATAACAGTCGCACAAAATCACTAGTATTAGTGGTAAGGCAACAAGTAAGGCATCGAATGCCTTGTTTTCATGGCTACAAATGTGATGTTGGAGTTTTACATATTAGCTATTGTGTGACACCAACATGAAACTAATGAACCAAAACAGAGCAAACAGAATGCTAGAAAAATGGATATTTCATATTTCGGAATCAAGGTAGATGAATACATAGAGGTTGAGAGATTGAGGCGTAAAAGCAAAAAAGAATACACCACTAAAGGCCAGAGAGACCAAACATGCATTGAGCCAATGGATGAAACATGACGATCTACGGATAAGAACTTTGGGTGAGATACATTTAACAACTGAAGTAAGAAGAAACATGGTGGTACAAATAAGAGTTTAGGGTAAGATAATTACCGACATAACACCAACATAGCAAATATGGCATAAACAAACAATCAATAGTATTAGTAGAAAGGCAACAAGCATAGCACACAAAATCAAATATGTTTTACTGGTGCAAAAGAAAAGCTAGGGAGTTGGATTCTGTGTGAGACAGAATCAAAACTAATGAACAAAAATGGAGCCAAAAGCCTCAAAAGAGCAAGATCAGAATTGACAAGGGATAAAGAGTGAGACTAGAGAGTGAATTATCCATATATGGTGGCTAATCTTTTGCCAATCACAGGATTGAGGAACACATGTAGGTTGAAAGGTAGAGAAGGCAACAAGCCAAAAACTCCACAACTGAAAGCCTAAGAGTCCACACATGCATTGAGCCACCGTGTGAAGCAAGAAGTCAACGAATAAGCACTTAGGGCAAGATACACTTCCCACTTAATGCTAAAATAAATAACAAGTATGGCACAAAAAGACTCATTTTCTTGGATACCATTGTGAAGATTTGAAATTAGGTACCGCGAAACACGGTCACAAAAACGAAAGAACAAAAACAGAGCAAAAAGCCTAAATGAGCAAGTAAGTTCTGAATTATATGGTGGGGTAAAGGGTCTAGAATCAAAATTCCATATATGGAAGCTAACCTTTTGCCAGTAATAGGATAAACAAACATATCTAAGATGGAAGGCGGCAAAACAAATAAAACACAACTAATGAACAAACCATAACATGGTGAAGAATCACAGATATATAAGCACTTGCAAGTTACAGATACATAGATAGCTATAACAAGATGCAAATCCAACAACACCAGTCCGTACTATAAAAGCAATCCAAATCTGTAAACTACCAAAGATTCAGTACTCAGATTCAAAATGTAAACTTAAGAAAACATAATCAGAGAAATATCAAAGTATCATTTGATTGAGACAGAGAGTTTAACTACTCCTCAGCAGCAGAACCACCTTCCTCTTTCTTGTTGTGCTTCCTTGCATACCTCTGGTTCCTCAGGAACTTGGGATCCATCTGCAAAAATATTCAAAATTCCTTTAAAACCCAACAAACTCAAATACCCATCACTCAAAATTCAAACTTTATCAAACCCTAGCAGCACAAAAATTACAATAAAAATTAACTAATCCTATCCAGGCACTCAAAGCCACAAACATTAAAGGCTGAATACCTTATTAAACTAAAAGGGTCCTAAACCCATTACAGAAATAAGTGCAGAGAACATAAATAGCCAATATTTCCATTCCATATTATATTTTCTTTTTGCATTTTCTCGGGAAACAAACAGTGCAAAAGCATACCCCTTTCGTGGAAGTGTGCCTGTGCTTTTTGGGCTTCTTGATTCCGTTCCTGTGAGCCTTGCGGGACTGGTTATGCGCTGTGTGGTTCTTCGATTTCGCCATTTCTCTTTCTCAGATCTCGCAGCTCTCTCCAGTCTCTGCTATGTTCTGAATTAGGGTTTTGTGGTTGTAGAGATAGAGGACTAAATTGGGGTCTATCAGATATTGGGCCCTATCCAAATATGGGCTTAGAGTCCATCTATATATTTTAGCCCAATATTGCAGAGGTGATAAATGAGCCCATGGTCCCGGATCATCATTGGTTTGGCCCGATGGCCCGATTACTCTAGGTCCAACCCGATCAAAAGTGGTTTGATAAACATGCAAATGCTTTTTTTTCCCAATCCGACAATGCGTGATCCCTCGTGAGTTTGACCCGTCCATCATCACTCTCTTGTTTGATATTGTTAGTGGAGGTCGACATAAAGTGATACAATACATTCAAGGTTTCTTTGAATTGCCTACTTCAAATATCTACAAAAAAAAAAAACTCTATGAAGCTGATGACGTTCAAAATGTTAGAGAAACTGAGGGGGGTGGAAGACCATTTTATGCATCCTAACCAAGTTACATTAAGGATTTATTTAACAAACGCAACACATGCTTGTGTTAATGTTAATCGGAACTCGTTGTTAATAATTTAATATAATTTATTTTAGTTTGAAAAATATAAAAGTTGGCATAAAAGTGAGGGAAAAATACTAAAATATAGACAATTGAAAAGCACATTAACTTCTACATAATGAAAATAAAAAAATAAAAAGTCAATTTTAACGTTTCTCGTAAAAGCACATTTCTGCTTCGTTGTTACCAAACACGACCTTAATGAAAGAATTAATGAGCTGGGCCTCAAGCCCAAAGTTGTGGGCTAAAATATCTGAGCCGTCGATTTCTTAATCTACGGCCTGAAGCTAACCGAGTGACGATACACCAAAATCCTCGACCTCTGATTGGTCCAAATATATAAACCCGGTCAACCGGTGACGACCTACCCACACCGCACCAGACTCGTACTAAACCCTTAACCGGCTTAGCCAGTTGCCTGTACCCATCTGCCAGCTCACCAATATTTCACAGCAAGAATTTAATTAGATAAATTGCAAATACCCCCCTTACTTATGTCCACTTTGCACACAATTACCCCCCAAAAAATAATATTCGCGACATATTACTATTTTTATTGCAACACACTACTATTATGTAGGCAATTTTGGAACGTGAAGTGACAATTTAGACCTTAATCCGCGACATTCTAAAACAATGATGTGACTCAAATAGGACTCAGGTTGCTTAGACCCGACTAATTAGTAGGTCGAGATTATCTTGACAATATTACATGTCGAAAAAGGTCAGACAAATTCACACTAAAAATGAGACCAGCCCTTTTTACATCTCAAAACCCACAATACGAAAGAACTCAAACTCGAGTCCCATAAAACTTGACCCGAATTCGAAGTTGTGATAATTTTGTGTTGAGAAAAAAGTTTCGAGTAATAATGTGGAAAAAAGACATAGTTAGAGGACGGTATGTGCAATTAACGCTATTTAATTCTCTCATGCACACACTGACACACACAATACGAGCTCTCTCTCTAGATTGCCATTTCTGTTTCTCACACACAGATCTCTTTCTCTCTCTACAGCTTCTTCGAGCTCCTGTGAGGCTCGATCTGGTGGATTCTCGCGGCGAAGCGAGGGTCGGTGAAGCAGGTTCTGTTTGGATCGGAGGAGAGAGGAGACTGATTGTTCGCTAATCATGTTTTTGGTCGATTGGTTCTATGGAGTTCTCGCATCGCTCGGGTTGTGGCAGAAGGAGGCTAAGATCTTGTTCTTAGGGCTTGATAACGCCGGCAAGACCACGTTGCTTCATATGTTGAAAGACGAGGTTCGGTTTCCATCACTCTTTTGGTCTTTAAGTATTGAATTTTAGGGGATCGATCTGTTTGGTTTCTGTGAAAATGAATTGAAATTTTTGGTTGCTGTGGAAAATGCAGTTGATAACATTGTAGGGACTCACTCACACATGTATATAATTAGAGAGTATTTTGAAATTCTAATATTGTTGCTCAGATGATACTTGGATGTATTGTATCGGATGAGAGTTTAGAAATTGTGATTTATATTGCGTGCCATTTGCTTGGCTGTTCTTAAATGTGAATATCTTGATCCTGAGATCTTAACCGTTTGTTTTTAAATGTTGAATGTGAGGGGGTCGATCTAATTTACAATTGGAAAAGAAATTGTAATTTTTGGTTTTTGATATGTATAAATATTGTTGCTTGGATAATACTTTGATGTGTTCAGTCAGATGAGATTTTAGAAATTGTGATATAAATCGTGTGTCATTTGGTTGGCTGTGGTAAATGTGTATTTGTTGATCCTGAGATCTTAATTGTTTGGGATTAGAATGGATAAGTTTTGACTGGGTTAGTGATCAAATTCATGAGATGTGACTTGTGAGTTAGACATTTGAGTTTTAGATTGTACTTTTTGCTTTTATGGATTTATTTATGTTTTGTCGATGTTAATTGTTAAGTATCATTGGATTGTTCAGAGATTAGTCCAGCATCAGCCAACACAACATCCTACATCCGAGGAGTTGAGTATTGGGAAAATCAAGTTCAAAGCTTTTGATTTGGGAGGGCATCAGATTGCTCGTAGAGTTTGGAAAGATTACTATGCCAAGGTAGACTTGTAAACTGTGTTTTTTGTCCCTTTTGGTATCATGCAAGAGTGTTCTCGGATTGTCTTGTAGTCTATTTTGACTTATTATGATTCCAGTATGGTCAATTGAGAGCGCAGTTTTAGGATTTGGAGATTAGTTTTTGCTTTGTAGTTGGGGTTCCTCGCACGAACTCTTGTTTAGTGTCGCATAAGCAACGTTTCCAAGGCAGTAACTTTGCAGTTCTAATTGATATAATGCTATGATTGCTATGTAGTTGTAGATCTTGTCTTTCCTTTTCCTTTTCTTTCTTTTTTTTTTTTTTTTTTTTGTCTGGGAATCTGTACACTGCCAATTTGGTATAATTTGTAGAGAAGTTAAGGGCAGTGTGACACTAAGGTGGGGGTTTGTGGGGGAAGGCTATCAGATATTTGCTGAATGCCAATTGTGCAAATGTTCCCAAACAATTACTTTCCAAAAATTATTTCATAGATAATTTTGTCAGGAAAACTTTTTACAAGCAAAGAAGTCAACTTCTATCAAAAGTTGACCTGAGCTAGAAAGAAAATGGAGGAATGCACGTGTTATGGCAATGAGTATTGTGATGGTTATGCTTCTTGGGTAGAGTCCTTAATTGTTGTCATTGTTTTACGTACAGCTTGGGCAAGATGAAATTCATTGCCCAATATTGTGGTTTACAATGTCAGCTGATTATTTCAGCCCAACCTGTGTAGAGCATATTTTGAGCTCCACGTCAATTTGCACATGATTGCCTCCATAATCCCAGATTAACTTCTATGTGTTTTTCTGATTCATGGGGGGCAGAAGTAAAAGATGGGAGTTCGCTGATAGCACCTTTATTTTATTTTATTTAGAAGGTCTGCTACTAGTATCTCACCTTACACATGTCCTCCCTTTTACCACTTTCACTCATCTAAACTCAAAAGTCAAAAATATATATCGAAACGCAGAAATTTTCATTTCCTCACATTACTCATTGCCTTGTTTGCTATTTGAAATGGAACTAAGAACCTGTTATAGTTAGACTTAGACATTGCTGTTGACCTGAGAAATGTTCTATTCGAGTGAAACAAAAGGGTGCATAGGCATCAAGGAAATGAAGTGATTTTTATTTGCTCATATCTTGAAAGTTTCATGAGTTTTTGTTGACCTTTATGTTTTGTCATGCTCTACCATGTACAGATTCTATCCATCATCTTTATTAAATAGTAATTCATTTTCATGTCCATGTGTAGGTTGATGCAGTTGTTTACTTGGTGGATGCATATGACAAGGAGAGATTTGCAGAGTCGAAGAAAGAGCTCGACGCTCTTCTCTCTGACGAGTCATTGGCCAACGTTCCTTTCCTCATTCTCGGCAACAAGATTGACATACCATATGCTGCATCCGAAGATGAGCTGCGATACCACCTTGGTCTCACCAACTTCACCACCGGCAAGGGTAAGGTAAATCTAGCTGACTCTAATGTCCGCCCTCTTGAGGTATTCATGTGTAGCATTGTCCGCAAAATGGGTTACGGAGAAGGTTTCAAGTGGCTCTCTCAGTACATCAAGTAGTGGGAGAGATAGGAAGTTACATTATTTCTTACTTGATTAGTGTTTCTTCTTTTTCCAGTTTGACATCAATGTTGGAGGTATTTCATTTGTTCCGTCTTTTCTTTTTTGGTGAAATGACAAATGTAGGCCACTCTCCCATGTTGGAGGTATTTGTGATTGATGATAATTTGTCGTTACGGAACTTTACATAACTGGTGTTTGGTTTTGAGTTTTAGTGATGGATTTTAGAAACTACCAATTGTGCTAGAGAATCAATAAAATGATGTTCCATTTGTTTGTTACAAAACAAAACCTAAACTTGGCCTGAGAAAAGAGGCATGAGGATCCAATTGGCATAGAGAATGAGACCTGAAGTTATGTATCATTGATTTGATCATGTCAGTTTATGATTTGTTTTTTTTTTTTATTTTTTCTGAAAAATTGTTGACCAAATAAATGTGTTTGTTGCTCCTATTTTCACATTTATCTGAACAATTATTTAATTAATTATTTTAGTGGTACCTGATTTTAAGCTTAAACTTATCACTTCCTTTGGCAAGTGTCCACAATGAGATCCAACAAAAAATGTACAAGTTGATGGGTTGATACAAGTTACAACTATAATTTTGACAAAATTTGCCCATAAATAAGCACCAAATCCAACCATGTGTACAATCCTGAAGGTCCTCAAATTCAATCAAGCTCAACATAAGCTTCTTAACACAACCAGCACAGTTCTCAATTTCTTTTCCAAGGATCAATTTGCCTGTTTTTGCTTTTTATATAGAAAAGATGATCAATATTCGAATGCTCTGGAAAAAAAAATACAAAAGAGATGCAGATTCAAAAGAGCACGTGCCCAAATCAACTGCCGGTGACAAAAACCATGTTAGAAAACACAAAGCTCGGAGATGCAATCCGACCTGATTACTTTTTGGAGGAGCCGAAACCCCCAAATCCCATCATAGCTGCAACATCCAAATCTATCTCAGGCTCCTCTTCCACTGCTTTCTCTTTCTGAAACAAGAAACAGATCCACAATGGCAGGAATATGTTCTTACTATTACGGCAAAGAATTCGTGAAAGAGAAGGACACTATATTGGAAAATGTGATGCCAAGTTAAGATGTTATCCACAGGCACTAACCTTCTTCTCTTTCTTCCTTTCTCGGCGGAGGCGCTTTCTTTCCTCCTCTTCTTGCTGCTGTTTTGAGATGCGCTCGTCAAGATCTGAGAAGAGAGATCAAGTTTCCTTAGATTTTGAATACCAACTAAATCAGCGTACCATTGAATAAACTGTTTCCTGTCTCTGCCTCCTACACTAAGGCTTACCTTGCTCTGTGAAGGTGCTGGGATCTTTCCGCTTCTTCAGATTCTCGAATCGCTCTTGAACCTGCAGATCATCAAATCGCATTCAAATTAGAGTTATTATGTGAACAGCTATGGTCCATCTGGACCTGACCAATTTAGGCACTAAACAAATTTTATGCCAAAATGGTTTCCCAACTACTGAAAATCGACCAAAATGGTCCTGACCGTGTACTTCTGTTAGTTTTGATGAAGTGGCATTAAAATGATTGGAACTAATATGTACCAGAAGTTAACATTGAGACCATTTTGGTAGACTTTCAATGGTTGGGGGACCAAACTAGTCAGCACCTGATTGTTCAGGAACCATTATGGTAGTTTTTTCCTCAAATTTAGAAAGAAGCGTAAGAACCGGACCAAATATTTTTCAAGTATACCTGTTGAAGAGAGGCCCGCTCTACCCGCATAGACATGCCCAAAGCTCGTTGATCTAAGAACCAAGAAAGACAAACCAATAAGAGTGAAAAGCATCAAAATATTTCATTGAATAGATAAAACAAGTAAAATTGATGAGCATACGTTTTTTTCCATTGATATGGTCCAAGTAGTTGGCAGAGTCCTTTACCACGCACTCACAAACAGAACAGAAGTACCCGGCCTGCAAAATAGCTTGTTTAATTGTATGACACAAACATGGTAAGCCAAATGCCAAGTAAAAGAAAATATTGCATGCGAATTATGCCATGATTGTACATCTCTCTTTAGGCCTTACTCAGATGAGCAGCAACAATCATAATGAAAAAGACACATACGTCCCCTAGGGGATGGCGCAATGGTCAAGAACACATCTCCATGTGGGAGGTCGTGGGTTCAAATCCCATTGCGTCGGGTGGGGTGGGGTGGGGTTTAAAGGGGAGAGCTACTCCCTATTGTGTAGCTCAAATAGTTAGTTTTTTGTTTTTTTTTTTAAAAGACACATACTTCATTAATGTATATTAGCCAAACTAAGTAAATGAGTATTGATATTAGCATCCATCGTGATTCATTACATTTTTAAAAACATCATCAGGAACTATGCAACTGGCTCACCCGGAGTTACAAACCACGAGATTAATAATTCATGTAAACAAATACGGTTCGTAATACTCAAATACATTTAGATATAACGTAATTCCTTCATGACAAGCTACACATTAATATTGCCAAGCGCCTCATTTCTTGCCTAAATACATTACTATAATCATAAACAATAACTTAATCCACCAGAGATCACAGTGCCTAATAATAAAGACCGCTTTTTGAAGCCCGTAATAGGTAATGGAGTATTGAGAAATGCCTGTATAATAATGGTTCCAAGTGATGTCAAAAGACTTGAAAACTATGGGCACTATCATGGACGTACATAGCATACTAAGGCTACAGCACGAAGTTGCATTCTCATATACAGAAACTGACAACTAGCGATGAGAAGAAGATTCAACAAATAAAAACATGATGACAAAGATGAGATAAGAGGGTGAGTACCTGTTGGCTCAAAGGTGCTATTGGAGTAACTACCTGCAAAAATCATAATTCAAAGGTAATTACAACAAAGTCATGAACCCTGTCACAAAGTAGCCAATTCAAACGGCTAAACCCCTACTACATATTCAACAAAAAATGTTTACAGATAATTTGATGTTACAAATAAATTAGGAAACATGTTTTAAGGGCAAAAAGACACGCGAATGAAAAAGTCTAAATAAAATCCATAGCTGCATCTACACGAGAGAAATGGGGCATTTCATCATAACCAAACTGGTTTACACTCATAACCCCTAATCCAAACCTATGAGTAAAAAAACAGCACTCAGACTATATCTACGTTCATTTTGTTATTGCATGTCAACATGATCAATAATTCCAAATGTCCAAATCTCATCTATAGCATACTAAAATCATCTTATGTTCATTCCATTCCCTATTGTATGTCCAAAGTACTATGCTGAGACATGGCCAATTTTACTAAGTAGCTTAAAAAACAAGGCAACTTGTTCCAACTACATCAACAAAATCTCCAAGTCTTAGCATACTACAAATATAAACAAACAAGAGATTTCATGTCAAATCAGAGAGTGAGCCCTCCATAATATGCAAGCACGCAAATCAAGAATTCTTTGCCAGGAAATTTTAAGTCCACATATAACAACTTAATAAAGTGTCAAAACTGACATCCCATACGTGGAGTGAATAAACAGAATAACAAGGTCAATATACTTTATAACCGGTTACCGGTGACAACAACTTTTGTTTAAGTCATATGTTCTTCAAACAAAGTATACAACTCTGTAACATTGTATGCATTATACTTTTAAATATGCATAAACTATATTGGATTAAAAAAAAACTCCATTTCAAGCTTCTAAGAGTTCTATACGCTAATTTCTTTCCTAGAACTGACCAACACCTAACGACGCTACTAAAAATCAGTGTGCAATACGACTTCAGAACATGATTGCATCAAGAGCTTGATTAACATTATAGAGCCTAGTTTCATACACAACAATCGATAGAGTGACTGACCTGAGTCTTCCCTAAACGAGACTCGAGATCCACTTCATAATCCCTATGTTTCAAGGGTTTCCTTTGCACTGGAGGACCTTTCGCTGCACACAAACAATGAAGTCAGTTCTTCGAGGCGAACACTCCTAAAATACAAGCAAGTTACTTGTCAAGAAACTCACATTTGGATTTCGGCCACCCCTCTGCCTCCTAAAAAACCAACAAGTAAACACATAGTTGAAGTTAGTTTCTTTAACAAAAATTATAACTTTTACCAATAAACTAAAAAAAAAACTATAAATTTTGAATCACATACCTGCTTTTCACGCTCGCGGGCACGCTCCAAGTACTCTTCTCGATCAAATTTTCTTCTGAATGTGTTATCAACCCCAGCAGCCTACACAAAAGTTGCAGGAACATCACTATTGTTTCAAACCCATTTAATAAAAAGTAAAAAACAGACATTCCAGTTCATTTTCTCATCGTTTCCTATGCTTTCTCAGCAACCAAACACAATACGAGACGCGCACATTATTGAAAATTTGGAACTTACGTTGTTGCTGGGTTGAGCCATCGCTACCAGACAATCTCAATCCAGCTAGGGCTGATCCCGACACTGATATTGAAGTGTTTCGCAGAGCAGATTACCAAAACCCGATTCCGATGAGAAGATTTGATAAACAAAAAGCCCTAAAGTTTCGAATTTTTTTTAGAGTTCGGAAGTGGGAAAATTGGGGAAAACAGAAGAGAAGAGACAGAGCAAGAGGGTGAGAATCATCTGCGGTGTGTTTTTGTACAGTTTTATTGAAGTTCGTAAATCTCAACCGTTGATTTGTTGGACTTTTGTGGGATCTAAAGTGGAACCTCCTGCTTGGCGGTTTGGGTCTGGACCTGTCGTTTGAGTAATGAAGTCGACATGTCGTTCCAAGGATTCAAAAAAAAAAAAAAACCAGAAAAGTGAAGTATATAAATAGAAAGTCGAAAATGTGTAACGAATTGGGCTAAACAGAAGAGAGAGAGATCAGTGATGAAGACGAGCTCAACGGTCTCTGCCTTCGCATCTCAATCCATAGCTTTCTTCTTCTTCATAATCGTCACTATCTCAGTCTCGTCGGCGAAAGAGAGCGACGTCGTCGTATTGACCACAGCCAACTTCAATAAGAAGGTCGGCCAATCTCGAGCCGCTCTCGTCGAGTTCTACGCTCCCTGGTTCGTTCGTTTTCCTCTTTACTTTCTCACTCTCCGCCTGTTTGGCTGCCGAGAAAATGATCACACAAAGAGATTGTGTAATCTGATCTTTTAATCATTTGGAATGAGCTGAAGCTTTCTGATTAACGCTGATTTTTTTGTTTTCTAATGCCATTGTGACAATCTGGATCTGGTTACGATTCAAATTTTAGCTATATTTATGTGGCAAATTGTTTAATTTTGTTAATTTGGACCTGGATCACCGAAATCATTTACGCATTCTTTTTAGTTTCATTAAATGAACTTGATCAAGGTTTCGAGAAAAAAGAAAAAAACTTGATCAATTTTGGGATCGTCAGACTCGCATGAATCTACACATTTTACCTATAAAACCCAGAATAAAAGCCTACCAACTCCAGCTTGGAAGAGATTCGTGTTTGTTTAGGTTGTTGGGTTCAAGATAAGAGTTGGGTCGGGTTTTGCATGCAAAATACGTCGGTTCAACTGATCTAATTTTATGATTTTAAATCATTTTTATATATTTTCTTCTCTGTTGAAGGTGTCAACATTGCACGAAGCTTGCTCCTGAATATGAAAAAGTTGCTAATTCCTTCAGGAAGTCAAAAGCTGTTCTGATCGCACAGGTTAGCTCTCTGGGTATTTCTTACAATTGTTGTGTTGTTTAATGATTTGGTTATTAATGTATAAATGTCCGGTGGTAGTGTTGCATTCTTGTTAGTTGATGAGATATGACAGTTTTTTTGTGATTGATTGAGTGTGTTGTAAACTCAAATTCGATGAACTGGAATAGTGACGAACTTTATTGAAGAGACTCAACCCGACCTTAAAGAGAAGTGGGTTTGGACCGCGGGTCAGGTTGGGTTCGAGTTGTGCGGGTTTGTTTTCCTAGAGCCGGCAATTTCGACCTGAACCATAGTCACCCAAAAACTCACGGGTTTAGGTCACATAAAATGGGTACAACAAGGGTCAGATCAGACAGCCCCATGAACTTGCACATTTGCATTGTAAACTTGAAACCCAAATTGACACTACTAGGTTTACTTGACCAACCCAAATTTTGGTTGGCCCATATCTCTAGCTAGATATGTACTCAGACTATCTATTTGTGCCCACGGGTGGGGGTGTGTAAGACATAGCTGTGGTGACACCGAGCTAGGCGCACAGTCGTGGGCTCATTGGCACAGGCGTGAGTGGCCGAGCCATAACTTCGGTGACATTGAGCCAATTGCACGGTTGTGTGCTAGCTCCCTGACATGCACGTAGGTGGCTAAGCCATAGTTGTGGTGACATCGAGTCAGTTACATGGTCGAGGGTTCCCTGCCATGGGCATGGTCTGTTCCAGACACCTGTAGGTCCTGTACTGTATTCTCGGCCCACTTTTAGGTGGGTCCCGCTTCACGCCTGCTGACATGGCGGTTTTGAGTGGACCTAAAGTAATATGTGTCATCAGATGAGTTTGTAAACTTTTGTTGTATTTATTTGATATTTTAGGCTATACTGTGAGTCTGTGACAATGAAATGGAGTTGGGAGATTTATGATCTTGTTGCTTCAAAGTTTAATTGTTCATTCATTTCATTAGTTGGTTGTTTATGCAGGTGAATTGTGATGACGATGAGGACATTTGCCTCAAATATGAAATAAATGGACTTCCTATGCTTAAATGGTTTCCCAAAAGGTCCTTGCATCCTAGAAAGTGAGTGTGCCTCTTCCAACTTTATGTATGATACCACTTTAAAGCAATTTTTAGAAGTCTGAAAACGTAACTTAAAAATAGGTTTGAAGCAAACAAAAAAGTTGTTTTGCGAGTAAGTTTTTTGAATCCGTCTTTGTATCAGTTTTGTAGTACTGATCAAATTAATCATCTTTCAGGACGTATGAAGGTGAACGTACTGCTGAAGCTATAGCTGAATTCGTAAATACAGAAGCAGGTATGATTACTAATTTGACCTTGTTGATTACTTAATTTCAGGAAACAGAAGATAAATTTTCATCATTGTGAGGGTAATTTCTATTCTTAGATTATTTGTTTAGCATCCACATTGTATCTTCTTGGATAAAATCTATTTCATTTCTTCTACAATATAGAAATTAAATAAATGAGGTATCCGTATTTTTCAATGATTTCTGCTGTAGTGCATCCCAAAACATTGATATAATCGATTGTTAAATGTCATATTCTAAGTTAATCAAATGATTATATCCAAATTATGATTGCTATCCTTTAACAATTTCCTTGATGAATTCCATTTTTAGGTCTCAAACTTGCTTTTGTAATTTTTCGTACTCGATTTTGCTTTCACGTATTCTTGGTCGGATATAGATGAAATTTAATTATTGCATTGTATTCAGGGACTAGAGCGAAAGTAGTGGAAACCCCATCTTATGTTGTGGAACTAGGACCTGATAATTTTGAGGAAATTGTGTTGGACAAGACGAAACACGTTCTGGTTGAGTTCCATGCACCTTGGTAAGAATACTCAGGTTTCCCCCCACACATGTCCGTACCTTTACTATCGTATTGGTCCCTATTCGTAAGCAATTTTCACATCCATATTTGATTCTCTGAATTGTCTTTCTATTTATCTTTTTCTCTCACAGGTGTCGTCATTGCAAAACTCTTGCTCCGGTAAGTACATTATGTATTGAGTTAAATTTTTCTGCGCCTCCTTAACTGACATAAAATTTGAAAATAACTCTTAAAAGTTAGTTATGAACTATTTTCAATTAAATAGTACATGCACGTTTATTAGCTCGGGGATGTAAACACTTAAAAAATAAGTCTTTAGGCTAAAACTTATACATTTGAACAACGCATAGTAGAAAAATTTAACCCTTATGTTTCTTCGTTTTGTGGTACGGTTAGTATTGATCAATATCTTTACCTTATTCATGTTTACTATTAATATGCAGATATATGAGAAGGTTGCAGAAGCATTTAAGTTTGAGGAAGATGTAGTGATTGCAAATCTTAATGCCCACAAATACGCTGAATTGGCTACAGAGTAAGTTTCATATTTTACAAACGCTGATTGAAATGCTAGTAATTTAATTGTCAAGAACTGAATTGTTAAAATAATACGAGTATTTCAACTCATTTGAGGATTTGTTTAAAGAACGCATGAACTAAAAATGGAAAATACTAAATATATCCTAAATTCATAGTAATTTTACTTGGAAACAATTACATGAACGACCCCTTATAGTATAAGTCTTTTGTAGGTACAACGTAACTGGATTCCCCGTCGTGAAGTTCTTCCCAAAGACCAACAAAAAGGGCGAAGACTACACTAGGGAACGAAAATTACCCCATTTTGTAGGTTTCATTAACCAGAAATGTGGTACTCGTCGCAACGAAAATGGGAAGCTTACGGGCAATGTACGTGAGAAATTTGGAACTTTTCCCAAAAAAAGACAACAAAATGATCAATTTTAGTTTCTTACCCTTTTCTTTTTCTTCTTTTATGCAGGCTGGTGTTATTTTAGCATTGAATGCTTTAGTGGAGGAGTTTATGAGTGCCAGTGCTGATGATAAACAGGATATATATTCTCAAATGGAGGAGGAAGTTGAGAGGCTTAAGGGTTCCAAAGCAAGGTAATTGGCTTTCAACTTATGTCGAATATTTGTTGCTCCAAAATTACCCGATCGTTTCTTAACATGATGGTCATCGCATTCGCTCCTACAATAGATTGATAGTTAACCAAATTTTGAGTTTTGCAATATATTCAAGCCCAAACTCCTTATATTTTCATTTTTCAGTTGATTTGAATTCTTGCTAGTTCTTACTTTTTAGTTTGTTCTCAGATATGGCCATATATACTTAAAAATTGCCAAAAACACTATGGAAAAAGGGCCTCACTATCCCAAGAAGGAACTTCAGAGGATCAACGGCATGCTTAGCAAGGTTATAAATTTCATCTTCAATCCATCATTTTTGCAATAGATTCATCCTTGCATATGAGGAGGCAGAGTATAAACTTTATCAACTTAAACTTTTAGTTGAGTTTAACTCCTAAAATAGGCAAGCACTACTAAAAAGTGCATAATTAGCGAGCAAACATTTGCTCGGCAAGGTAAATTTAACTTACTAAATGTGATTACCATGAATTGAAATGTCTCAAGTCATAACTACAATGTGGATGGTTTTGGAACTTTATTTATGGAAATAGTTAAATTTTGTGGTTTCTTGTTGCAGACAGTGAGTGAAGCCAAGGAAGATGAGTTCATTCTGAAGAAGAACATATTATCAACCTTTGTTTGATCCTCAAATGGAGCTTGAAAAGAGAGTCCTATTCTTTTGTTTTGCTTGGAGGTACTTTTAGACACATCAAATTGTTAATATGCTATAGTTGTAGAAGATGACAGTACTTTTGATAACTTATTGGCAATAATTAGTTGATTTTGTTTGTGGAATCATATTCTTTGAATGCCTAGTAATGAGATCTTCATTCTAAAGTACTCATTCTTACATTAAAAAGATTCAATTTTTTCTTCTTCTTTTTTTTCATTCGACTGTTTCCGACTTCAAATATAACGATATACTCAATACTAATTATAATATCACTTTTCTCTCGAAAAACAATGTCCGGCGTAAAATTTAGAAATCTAGCTGACGCATGTATTGAATACGAATTACTTGAAAACAAACTACAATATAATTGGGTAGTTATGTCCCCTGTCTTGCTAACCCCAATCTCTCTAGTGGGTCTCTTTCTTTGTTTTACTTTTTCAAAAGTGTAGAATATAGAAGTAGGTTGCATCATTTTCCACAAAAAGATGTTTTTGAGTGTTGAGACCAAATATAAAAAAATGTGAACCTTTTTCTTGGAGCTACCATTGATATAGTTTGTGATAATCTTACATTTTCCAAATTATTCAATAATTGAAAAAAAAAATCGGGTCCATCAATTTAAAATTGCTTGACATTCATTTTTATTTTAATCACTATTATTTAATTATTTTAGTATTTCCAAGTGTAAATAAATTATTATTAAAATAATGATAAATAAAAAAGTAGAGAGGGTATATAGGAATCAAACAATTGGAAGATAATTGATTCACTAGAAATAATCTATTAGAACTTTATGTCACTATCTAGGAGACATCTTGCCCCAATGGCTCAATCCACATTCCACACAATCACAAGAAAATGATAGAAAATTTTCTAAAATAACATATGTAGCAAGAACTAGTTTACTTTAGTTACAATTTATTTCAATTTTTGTATATTTTGTTTTAGCTTAGTCTTTGATATCAAAATCTTTTAAGTTGCGATGTAGGGATGATAATTGTAACGAACAAAAAATAATAATAAACTTTCAGTTAATTTTAAACATTACTTTCTATTTTAAAATAACTGACCGTCTTTTTTGATTTTGTAACAATTAAGAACAATTTATTTAGGATAAGACATTACCCATTGTATAATGTTTTTGTTGCAAGAGACTAAAAAAATCTAATTAACTAATATCATTTTTGAAAAATTCAACCTAAAAAAATCAAGAATTTGATGTTGAAGATGGCATGCTCATAAGGAAACAAGTAATAAGAAAGCATTTTGGGCCACCACTTCTCAACTCTCTAATATTTTCTCCCAAAATCCATGTTTGGATCCAAAGAAAAGGATAGAAAATGAGAAGGAAAAAAATATCTTTCAAAATCCCAAACAAAGTAGCAACCATACATGGCTCCATGTGCACACACATAAACCCAAAAATAAAAAAGTAAAAAGAGTGCCTTGTACAAGCCCCCTCATTCCATTGTGGGTCTCATAGTGAGTACATAGGTGCCAACCATAAGGAATCATATGTTGCATCACATTATTGGTTCTCCAAAATCCAATACCTACCCTCCAACAATGTTTCAAAAGGGTACATGATTTTGGATGCAAAAACTCAAATTTCAACACTCATTTAATAAGCAAAGTCATGAGTGATCACCAAATAGGTATTATAGAAGATGACCAAGTGGTTTTTATTGCCTAAGTTTAGGTGCAAGTAAAAATCAATACACCATGTTGTGCAAAAACCAACATCCACACAAATAGAGAAAAACACCTTACACGATCATGTCACGTAAAAAAACCTCGTATAATTCTAAACTCAACTAGTGACATGAACTAGTTTTATCATGTCATATCGTATTACTTGACTTGTTTAGTAATCGAATCAAATTTGATAGAACACTCGACCTTTAGCCAGAAAGGAACACGAGATTTGCAACCTAACTCTCAACCATGTGATGAATTGATTGTGACCTACAAATTTAGTAATCAATCCATGCAAATGTTACAAAAAGCAATGGCAAAAAGGGTTGGCAAATGACACCAACAAGTCCATAAATATAGTATTTGATTTCAATCAAACCATCATAGGTGTAACTTTCTCTTTCTTACCCAACAACAATAATAGCTAGTTTTACAGAAAATTACAAAAAATTAAATATGTACAATTACCATTTGGTAAAAGATCTGTTGGTTCTCTGAACTATCCACTTTATTTTATCAAGGTCCCTAGACTTTTGTTCTTTCACAATCTACTTTCTTTCATTTTGTTTGGCAAAAGTCTCTACTGTTAACTCTTCTAACAGATTCTATTAACTGGCGTGGTACATTTTTACAATAAAAAAATAATTTTTAATATAAAGTTACCATTATACCCTTAAATTTATTAACAAAATACCATTAAAAAAAATTTCTTCTCTTTCCGGCATGCACTCCGGCCACACCATATTTCCAGCACACACTCCGGCCAAGACTCGAGCTCTTCGTCTACATTGGCCGACCACGTGAGCTGGAATCGGCGCTGGTCGGGGAGACTCGTCGAGATCTGGAATCGTCGTCCTTCGCCGGAACTCGCCCAGATCTTCCTCTACTGGTGCAGCAGTGGTGGAGCTGGGAGCGGCGCAGGTCAAGGAGCTGCAATCGTGGTCTACAGTGGACGACCATAGCAAAGCTCCTTCTTTTATTATCTGTAATACTCAGCAAACTAGAAACCAGGAAACACGGGAAAGGAACAAGCAAGACCTTACTTTAACAGCCAATTAACTTAAACTTC
>JAYMTA010001348.1:0-20473 GCA_036897625.1 Pelargonium cotyledonis
ATTCTCTCCCTTCACCCCCAGCTTGAAGAGCACGGACAATTTCACTTGAAGCTTAAGACGACCACATGAAAGTATGTGATCCGATTCGACATCAAACTCGAAGGATAATTCACCATCTTTCAAGCTACCTTCAATTCTTACAACCACGCATTACTGCCACATACCTCATGTTTAATCAATCACACACACACAAATAATATATAAAAAAACATCATGAATCTACACCGCTATTGCTCTCCCTAAAAACACTTTAACATACTATCCAGCAATGATTTGTTGTCTAAACAAGAGACACCGCAATTCACTATCTGAAAACCTAAGAGTCTACGGTCGCTCTAAAAATCAAGAGCAACCGTAACCATACGGAAACAATAGTTGCCTCTCAAACGTTAGTTGTAACCCTATGTTTAATGAGTTTTTCATATTAAAGACGTATATATATACTCACTTCTTTTTTTCACATTATTCATAAAAAAAACTGATACTTTGTTATTTTCAAAACTTATGATATAAGATTGGGAAGAATCTAACTAATTTGTGACTCATTCAATTAGCAAATCAAGCTGCAAACAAATATTATAGTACCAAACTGAGTCACAATGACTAAAACATTATGAATAATGTAACTGGAGGCACTTGAATCTTCTCCATAAGTTTGAAAAATCAAGTTGAAAGCACTAGAATTCTCTCCCTTCACCCCCAGCTTGAAGAGCACAAACAATTTCACTTGAAGCTTAAGACGACTACATAAAAGTCTCTGCCCACAACCCCTCACTAATCACCACCATCAGGTATGCGATCTGATTCGACATCAAACTCGAAGGATAATTCACCAACTTTCAAGCTACCTTCAATTCTTACAACCCCGCATTATTGCCACGTACCTCATGTTTAATCATTCACACACACACAAATAATATGTTAAAAAAAAAAAAAACACTGTGAATCTACACCGCTATTGCTCTCCCTAAAAACGCTTTAACATGCTATCAAGTAATGATTGGTTGTCTTAACAAGAGACACCGTAATTCACTATCTGAAAACCTAAGAGTCTACGGTCGCTCTAAAAATCAAGAGCAGCCGTAACCATACGGAAACAATAGTTGACTCTCAAAACGTCAGTTGTTACCCTATGTTTAATGAGTTTTTCATATTAAAGACGTGTGTGTGTATATATATATACATATACTCACTTCTTTTCAATATAGTTTTCTACAAGAGGGGGCAACTCTTCCATTCTAAGGCAAATAACTCACCATATACCATCAACATAGTTGAACTACACAATATGAGATACCTCTCATATTTTAGGGCAAATAACCCACTCTGTACCATCAGTAAAGAGTCTTAAACTCAAAATTTTAAAAAAATCCAGAACGCGTAAATTATTTGACCCAATCTAACCTATCATTTGCGCTTTAGAGCACCTCCAGTGCAAGGTGCCAAGCAGGCGGTAATAAGGCGCTAGTGAAGTTGGTGCGTTGGAGTGGGTGGCACCAATGACATGATTCTTAGTAGAGGCGCTTGCTGAGCCGTCGGGCCAAGACTTTTTTTTTTTCTCTTTTTGTTCCCTTTTTTTTACTATTTCTTCTTCTTCTTTTTACTTATTTGAAATACCTTCTCTGCTATTTCTTAAATAAAATTTTACTGTATTAATAATAGTACTCCCTCCGTCCCAAAATGAATATTTTTTTATTCCAAAATGAGTGTCTTGTTTCTATTTTTAGGTTATTATATTATCATTTTTCCTATATTATCTCTATCACTTATGCACATGGGCTGATTTGCACATGGGCTGTGGGTGGAAAAGTGGGGTAATATTGAAAACATACTAAATTATCTTGTAATTCTTAATTTTTACAAAAAAATAGAAACAAGACACTCATTTTGGAACGGATGGAGTATAATATAGTATTATTTTTTAGATATAGTTTGGAAATCATGAGTATGATACGACAAAGTGATGTGCTGAAGGCAAATTGATGGTCAAAGTAAAATACTACGTTTGGTAAAAAAAGTCAAAGGAAAGAAATGAGAAAATAGGATTCCCAAAGAATTTCACTTTCCCAGATTCATGGGATTTTAAAATCACATGGGGGGTTGAGATTTTAGATTCCCATGAATTTTTCCAAGTGGAGGGAAAATCAATTGATCTTTTTACCCCTTAATTAGGCATCTTGAATTTTCATAATATTCTTATATTTTCAAAATTTACTCTCATGCCATTGTCGATAAAAATTCAGTTTTCATTTTACTAAATTACACATAAACAAAACCTAGTATAAATATTACCTACCCTATTCTAAATTGTCATTCCTCTACCATAATTTCAATTTTGTCATTCTTCATTTGAACTACAAATGGTGTGTTATTACCCATTTATCTTATATTCTTGAAACCACTAAATAGATGAATTCAATAATATAAATATTAGCAAAAAAAACTATGTTATTTAAATTAGAGGAACAAATAAGTAATTGTCAAATATTTTCCAACACTTTCCCAATTTTTACAAGTTTGAACCAAACATAGTATTCATTTTTCACAATGCATGATTTTGAATTTTCCCTTCATTTTCCCATATGCCAAATGCCCTTATCAACTTTTCCAGAAAAATAAACATTCCCGACAAAGTTACTTTCCCGTTGCCAAACGATACCTTAATGTAAATTCACTTACAATTCTCCTACATATATCATCTTACAAATCCAATTTTTTATATCATGTGATTTTTCGAAACAAAATGTTGAAAACTGATCGTAGTATAGAAATATGGATGACAAATCGTATACACGAGTCATATTCACATTGAAATATCAATATTGTATTAAATGGATCAACTCGAATTCGACCATCTTGATAAAATGATTGATTTACACAACATGAACACGACTCATTCACAAACAGGTCGACATGACATGATACAAGTATATAACATGTTCAAATAATTAGTTGGCTTCAAAATTACACAATTAGAGTCGACGAGTTCAAATAAATAGGTTAAGTCAAATAATGTATTTATTAAGCATATATGTATGTGATCGATCAATGCATCAGTGTTTCAAATTTAATTTAATTGAGCATATATAATAACAATTTGGTGAAAATTAAATGTTATTTTTAAATAGATATTTATGATTCATAACACAGTTATTGTCTTTAAATATTCATTTTATTATTTAATGTAAGTAAAATGATAATCATTGAAGTGAAAATTGCTAAAAAAAATACTAAACACACGTATGATCATGTGTCACAATCTCTCTTCTTTAGCAACCGAAATATTAGTTAAGCACTTATTGCAACAATGATATATTAATTCTTTCATGAGATTTTTGAGTGGGCCTGCAAATTAGCAGTTGACACTTTTAAGTCGTTCTATCACACTCAGATTAATCTTCATTCTAGCCGGGTAGGATCACAAGGGCGGCAAAACTCTCCCTACCAAGTTTTAACGCATCTACATTCACTGAAACTCGAACTCGAGACCTCAAGTTAAGCTGAAACAACTCCTTACTAGTTGACGCACGCGTTTAGCGGTCATGCATGAAGCTTTTGTTGTATGTATTTAATGAAGCATTTGGTACAGAGATGAGAAGTGATTAATTACTAGCGAAATAACAGCGTGACTAATGCCGGAATGGGACCAAAAATAAAGAAAAAGGTTTTACTTTATTAACTGTTCAAACCCCACAAAAAAAATCTAGCTAGGTTCAATTAACTACAAAATTGAACACTCCTGCCTGCTACACCAACTATTCAAAATGTCTTTACTATAAACAAAAATAAGTACATATTTTAGTTATTTTACTAATAAAATGGGACCACATGCAATCAATTCCTAGGGTTTATGTATTTATTTCTCTGTCATTCGGATAGTCAGATCGGGTACAATTATTTTTTATTTCAGACCAACAACAGTCTCTTGAATTTGCAAATAACAAATTACGGTCGTTCTCGTTCATGTAGTGAGCTCTTGCTTTTATAGCAAGTTTAGATTTTGTTAGTGTTTGCAAAGTATCAGCGTACTTTTGCGATATGTTTTTGGTTGGTGTGCTCAAGACAACATGATGCAATTGTAGAGAAGGAGGAGGTGGGTTGGAAGGTGGTGATTTGGTCATAGTCATCGAATTAGCATTTGAGTTTGCTGTCGGATCATATGGCATACACGATGGTGACGAGAGACAATTAACAGAGCACTCCACGTGGTCGGATTAAACTTCAAATGCAATTAATTGTTGTCAGTCGTTCATACTCTTTAAACTAGAGGGAAGGATTCCAGTGCCTTAAACTTGATTATTCATGTTGATTGAGATGAATCCAATGCGGTTTGATTATTCCTCATGTCAGTTATCTTTTTTCGAATTGGTTTGCAAACCGAGTGACCCATGATTTAGGTAGGTCTTCGGTCTCTTTGTCAAACTTGTTTTTGTTATTACCCAAATTTGAAGTAAAAAAACATTATTTTTTTGTTATTAAAAAAATGGGTACACATAATTAATTGCGCTTACACAGTTAATGTCAACCTTATTAGTATGATGTCACTTGTATCATTATATGTAATCTTTTTACTTTATATTTTACTGATATCTTTTGTGCATACGGGATAAAATAGATGGACATGAGCCCAAGTATATATGCACGTGAATAGATGGACTTAATCACTTAAATCAATAGAATATTAGCAATTTTACTCACGTGTGTGCCGGATAATATAGAACGAATCTGCGTCTCTTGTGGATGGTGAACATAAACAAGAAGGTAAGATAAATAGACAATTAGACAAAATAGGATCAAATACTATGTTACAAAAATATAAAGTAAATAGAGAATTACTCTTGTGGTATATTAGGAAGACTACAAACTAATTACAATCAGAATGCCCACATTAATTCATATACAAACTAAGTATGATACTACCCAAAATAAAAAACAAGTTCGAAACTAAATAACAAAATAAGTACACATCTGAAAATGTCACCTTCTTTTATTTAGAAAAATAAATGAAAATGGATAAATGTATTGGGTGGACAATCCTATCCACTTCAAAATGAGACACAATCACATTCCAATCCATGACTTGATTGGAGACCATCTTCTATAAATTTTGTTTTTACGGCTTAAGGTCGAGAGCTCGTGAGAGGAACGAAATTGAGAAAGTTACACTTGTTCGGGCCTTTTGAGGAGTTATTTCGATCATTGTTATATTTAGTTTGACAATTGATTCTTCAAATCGGTCAGTTGAGGTAAAGAGTAAATAGTTTTTAAATTAATATTCATTTGCGAGTTAGAGCTCCAACTCGTTCCATGTTATGTTCGCTCTGTCCTCTTCCCACAAAGAGTAAGAAAAGTTAGTATGGAGAAATTGAGATTTAGATTGGAGACAATAAAATCACAGGCAATATTAGCTGGATGGGTGGGGGTAAGGTTGAAATAATTGATAGGGCTATATTTATTATGGATATTGATCCATGCATGTACTGCATGTGCATGTATGATAGGTGTCATGCACATACGGGATGAACTGAGTTTTTATAGAGTCGACCCATGTAAGAAAACGAGATTTTTTATCTACCACTCGACAAGTAGCTAAAATAAGTACTTTAATCTTATACGTGTAAAGTACATGTATCACCTACTATAGGAGAGAATTATTTCTCATTTATTATTTAGACTTACTCGTAATTTGGCAAAATAAAACTATGATTTTAGCAATAAATTTAAATTTTTTATTTACAAATATTTCACATGATACGACAACTTATTTGTTTTTCAAATTGTGTTGTTTCAACTTATATTTGTTTCCTATTTTAACATACTTTAGCCTACTGTTAAGGGTTAGAAAATTTGTACTCAAATCAATAAAAGACCCGATCCACTCTCTTTGGGGAGTTTGGCTAAGTACGAAATCCCTTCGATCACATTTTCATTTGATTTATTTTGTGAGAAGCTTATGGATTGCATTTGTCACCAAAAGTGTGCCTTTGGTAACAGTTGCGTCGGTCACAAAAAGGCAGCCTTAAGTGACACTCGCATTTTTCACCAAACATCGATCTTTGACGACGAAAGCAATGTTTTAAAAATTAGATAGGTCTGGCTATCAAAACCCCCGAAAATGTAGTGAAGACCGATTAAACCAAGTCAAAAACAGAATTTGAATTAATTAATTGGTTGGCCAAGTTTTTTTTAAAAAATTATTATTATGAAAATATGATGTAAAAATGGGTTTAATAGGTGTGGGCTACTTTAAATAAATGACCCAAAATCAATTCCATATGGTAAGTAAATTATACTATAAACAATGCCGCAATTTCAAGAAGCATTGCAGTTTGCGGCTGTGACCCATTTTCTGCTGTGGTTAGCTAACATAATTTAATGCTATATGTACACACACACACATATATATATATATAGAGAGAGAGAGAGAGAGAGAGATGTTCAATATTACTGAAATGATACTTGATACAAAATTAAATGATTTAGTTAATACACAAGTCGACTCTATTTCCATGTTCCTCAAAAGATTATGATCTAATTTAGTCATTGAACTATTTGTTACACATGGTTCATTAAACATCACTTTATTCCTGCGAAACACATTAGTTAGTGAAATGGTTTATTGCGTTGAAATGACATGACGATAATTCAAGAGGGTTGATGCTTCTGAGTATGAAGATGGAGCTCAAGACGAACAATGAGAGCTGGTTTTCAAGCTTGATAAGATCGCGGCACAAAGTTGAGATCATCAAATACTACCTGAAGTTTTCAATGCTGAAATCATCGAATTTTCTATTTAAACTATAATATTTTGCAGCAAAAACAAAAATCCACATCAAATGTATTATAATAAACCTGGAATTAAGCACCCCCTTATTCAATACATTGACTTTGAATATCTGGAATCTACATTGACAACAAAAGCCTCTACACTGTCATACCATATATTCATATAAACACAAAAGAATGAGAAGAATACATTTTAGGATTTTCCACTAATTCATCCATTTACATATTCACTAGCGACATCTCCAGCAGTGATGTTTCAGTTTGTTCCGGCTATGGATCCAAGCTGATTCTCCTTCTCGTTCAAGAAGCCATTTTGATGCTTATCGATAACCTCGTGACTATACCGTCTATCCCGCAATGTACATTTGTGTTAATCAGAAACAAAATATGTTACACAAGAACAAGTCATGGGAAAACGAAACAACTATGTTAAACTACAATTTATTTACCACAAAAAACTGTAGTACTTACAACAAATGAACACAATTAATTATACAAGAGCAACACCAAACTCAGATAATTTATCTGAATGCACTATGTAAGTGCCGTAAACAAATTTATCTGGTATAATTATATACATAACAATAACAATTAAGTCATGTCCCAAATAATGTGAAATAGGCTAAATGAATCTTTTGGCAAAACTCTTTGGGGTCTTCTGCTTGTCCTCCACTCTTTTCTATTTAACACTACATGCTTTGTTAAGCTAAGTGATACCATATATTTCCTCACTACTTTCCATGTTAGCTTTGGTCAACCTCTACGGCTCTACCCCTTTTAACTTTTCCTCAGTGAATTCTCACATTTTCGCACAAGGTCCACATGTAAAAATCACCTTTAACGATTTTCTCACATTTAATCTTCAATTGATGCTATCCTATTTTTCTTCAAATTGTCTCATTCCTGTTGTTACTACACCTCATCCTAAGCATTCTCATCTCTGTCACCTACTCACCTCCATTTTATGGTTTTGAAGCCTTTAACATTGGAAATTCAATGTCATATAGCACAAGTGGCCATAAAGCTACCTTATAGAACTATAATACACAAAGAACTCCCCGAGTTCTCATCCATTTCAACCAACCAGCAATATTCATATTTCTAGCTGATAAATTTATTTAATCGTATTTCAAACATCATCTTCAGTCTCCAACATTTTGAATTATATATCTAAAGTAACTAAAATGGTCACTATTTGTAATTTTCTTATCTTCCAATACAATTAATCCACTACTCATCCCCAATTTTTGATAACATTTGATTCAAAAGCATTTTTCATCTATCTAATTTGACATTAACTTCAGTTTTACTCTCATCAATTCACACTTATTCAGGAAGCGAATTGCCTGCCTACAACCCAACTGTGAACATGCCTTTTCCTGATGGCTCTTGCCACCGGAGAGCTTATTTCTGCTCCTCCTCCCAATCAATTTTCCCCATCCTCATCTTCCCTCTTTCCTACAATCCCTTGTAGACCCAACCTTTGAAAACCACCATTCAAAACATAAAATTCAGCTTAAATCAACTTAGTAGTAGAAACCATCATGTTCATATTCTCTGAGCTTTTGATCCCTCTCAACACAAATCTAACATGAACCCAACCATGACCCTCAACCTCTCATCTCTGTCTGTCACCGGTGGCATCACTGAATCCAGCCACAACCGCCATCCTCTGTCGATGCTAAGATTAGTATCAACTAGTATGCTCCCCTAGTACAATGTTAGAGTATATAATTAATATTGGGCCTTCAGCTATCAGCTTAAGTTTTTAGTTGAGTTGATCTTCTTACATACTACTGATGAACATACTGGAAAACCGCATATTGGAACTTGATATGAGAACCATCATTTTCGTAGAAAGACACTCTACGACAAAATAAAAATAAAAGGACAAAAACAACATCCATTTGGATCAAATTCAGATACTTACCTCCTCTGGTAGATCAACAGGAAACATATTTATAGCACATGGATCAAAGCCAAACCCACTGTCAAAAGGACAGAGCAGAACACATGGATCAGTAACATACACATATAACAACCTCATGTTGCATGATAAGCATAAAACATAAATGGATAAAAAAAAAACTACTAAGTGAAAATAGACAGCACGTCAAGCCAAACAAATTATAAAGTATTAAATCTCACATATAATAATGCTAGTGAACTCAAAAAGCAACAAGTTTGGTTTGAATGACAAGATGAGCCTCACAATCTTTTTCTTTCTTTCTAAAATATATCTTAGTTAGTTATGTTTCTTTTCACTGTGTGTCACGCCTGGGACCAGTAAGGGTATAAAAGAAAATACCAGCGGGACAGAGCTAGCCGCCACACGTATGGAATAAAGAACTCCTCTGACTGACTCTCTTGTTCATATGTGAAGCGTAATTGGGTAAACATCTGCAATATATGTCTTTAGGTATAAGAGCAATACATTCCTCAAAATAGTATTATTAAAACTGAATGACCCTACTTAAATTATTTATCTTTACCTTCAACCCCTCAGCCCGCCAAGAACGACAATTTACATTTATGATCTGGAGAACTTTCTCCACCGACCACTCACCGTCTGTTCTTTGAGCATCCATGCGACTATTGAAAAAATCTAATACCTACAAGGGTCATAGGAATCATGTCACCTAAATGCACAAAGAAATTCATACATGTTCCTACAAAACCAAAATCATTACATCCAACTTTAATTGCAAATTTACTATTTATTTGTTCAGTTGTTCTCCAACAAATTTGAAAGATCGTGTTTATGTAAAGTACAGCAATCAATGCACAAATAAATTATTGTCAACGGAGCAAATCAAAGATTGATTATCATAATTTTAGAAGAAAATTAGATTAAGAATCCTCTGAATCCTTAAATTTGATTTTATCTGACAGTAATGATAATGCTTCAAACATATTCTGATGTTTCCACTCATAATGATAAATTTTAAGCTTCTTTTGCAATTAATTTGTGAGCAGGACCATTCGAAGGAACAAACCAACAGCAGAAAAAAATAAAACTATGTGATTTAAGACACAAGAACATACTGTATAAATGTTTTCAATCAGCTCATTAAAGCGTGGATGACTCTTGAATGGTTGAAAGACCTCCTGTCTGTGCATTATTGCATATACAACCTGACCCAGCAGATTTAGTGAGAAATATATAAAACATGAAATTATATTCTACAACAAAAATAAAATTGAAAAATATAAGGAATAAAAATTAAGGGAACCTCTGGATTCTGAGGCAGAGCATACGTCAAGATTGCATTCATTATTTCAAGGACAATTCTAAGGAAGTCGGTATAAATATGCAACTCCGTTGTCTGCAACAAAAAACTGTTTATCTTAGACAGACATCAGCAATATAAGGGTGACGTCCAAGAACATACAACTTGCCAAACATAAATAGCATACAAAAGTCATAGCCACTACCACATCTTCTGTGAGACTGTCTCCTTCTATTGAGTTTACTATGGTTATATGAATCTTATCACCCTTCAACTCTGCAAGCTGGTTATACCTAAACTCCAAATAAAACAAAAATGCACTTAAGCTTAGCCACCGGAAGTTATCATGTATCAACATAAACAGTAATCATATTCTAGTCTGAAAATAACGGGGCTAACGTACTTGCGAGACAGCATATCAAAAAGGCTGACCAGCCTCTGTGACGCATATGCACTCAAATGGTATACATGAGGAGCCATATTTGCTAAGGTTGCTAGGCAATTTGTATGGAGATAAACATCCTGCTAAACGAAAAATCATATGAAGGTATCAACTGTTGAACTTTACTCCAACCCAAAATCTTAAGCTAATAGTTGGAACTTGGAAGGCCTAACGAGTATATCAAAGTAGTGCCAAACTTTACATTCTTTATATATGAAATTTCTTAACACTCCTCACGTGCAAGCTGAATTAGAGAACGAACCTTACACGTGGACCAAGAAGGGAGTTAAGACATATGGGTCACTAGGCCCAAATAAAAACTATGATACTACGTAAATTTTACTCCAACCCAAAAGCTTAAGCTAATAGGAGGGTCCAACTAGTATATCAAGTGGCGACAGACTTCAAATTCTTTCAATGTGAGATTTCTTAACATCAATAAATCATTTATACAATTTAGTTGTATTAAAGATGATTTCAAGTCATACCCGCAACTTAGATAGGTTATATTTCAGTCCTTATCAGAATTATAACCATGAGGGAGCCAAGAGATGTCTGATGGAGGAGGCGTTCTTGATACCATGGAACGCTTGGTAGAATCTGCTCAAATACAAACAAAATCAATACATTCCTTGAAACAATGTCAAATTTTTGACGGTATTGGTAAATTGTGAACCATACCAGCTTGTGAATGGTTGCATTGAATGAAGAATCTTGACTGAGTATGAGAAGAATAATCAGAAGCATGTATATTTGATTAGACGTCCTCCTTGAAGCATTATATAATGTTTCTAAAATTGGCATTAACTGGATTTCATCATAGAAACACCATTATGAGTATAACTGCACTGAAGCTACAACATACCAATAGCTAACATTATGTGCTAGCTAATATGACTGAGTATAATCAAGAAAGTCAGAACTCAAGAGTCAAGGGTAAGTTCCAACAGCCAAAATGACAAATCAAAACAATCATATGACAACAATAGTATAAGAGATTCTTTTACACTTCTCTTACAAAATAATAAGCGGAAAAAGGAGAATTATACTGAACATTAACATGGGAAATTTAAGGTATTGTTCATACCAACGTATCCACATCAGTTTGCACCAAAACATACTCCAGAAAGTTGGAGTTCCCATGAACTAATGAATAAAGCAATAGCACAGCACCCTCATCAGCCAACCACCTACAAAGAAACGAGCTTAAAATACTCCAAAAGAAAAAGGGAAAGGAACAATGGCTAATTAACAGTGATACTATTGTGTTTTTATCTTTTTACAACCTACTGAAATAGGAATAGGGTCATCAAATCAATGCTCTATACCATTATAACCAGGATCTGCAGAAGACAAATGGAGTGCAAAGCTCAATGAACATATATTACGTCATTACGACAAAGAAATAAGGACCGCCAAAACAAACTGACATATCAATATGCATGAGCCTCTGTATCAAGCTTGTTTTGCTCTAAAACCATACAAAATGCAATCACTGGACAGAGTTCCTTAAACACTTTGACCAAACAGGATTCATGTAGAGTCCATGTAAAAGAAAAAAAGTTAATTCTCAGCCACAGGTAATATTCAAGAAAGTTGACGTCAATCTAATCTTATCTAAATTTCAATATGATGATAAATACAGCTAGATCCAATGAGAGAAAGAATAAAAGTAGTAGGATCTGAAATGATAAATGTTTTTATCTTTGAATACTGACAGAAAAGGGAAAATAGCACTCACATGCCAAGAGTGTCAAATAGAGAAGCAAAAGGTAGTCTAACAACTGGACCATTGTGTGCATTCCCTTCAATATCTACACGGTCAACTGCAAGGAGGGAACTGATTAACCAACACCATATCATCATACAATCAGACACATAGAAAAAAGAGGGGCAAAAGCCAGCTTACATTCAATATCCCTTGCATTTTCCAAGGCCTTGGAAAATGGGTTCTCGAAGAAATATGTATTTTCTTTTGAAAGAGAATTTGATGTGGCACTATTGACACTTATATCTGTTATGGGCCCACTTCCCGCAACACATTTTCTATAATAAATGAGAATAAGTAGCACATGGAGGCTGCAGTCAACCAATGGACTTCTTGAACCCTCACCACTTGAGCTCACCAAGTAATTGAATGGCAATAACACAAAAGTTGCTGCAAGTTGAAGCATACAATGTTAAAAGAATTTACTTTATTATGCCTCCAATGGAGTTAAAAATAACATAATTTATACCAGCACCAGGACCTAAGATATTCTAAACAGAATTTAAAAAAATTCCAAATGGTCAGTCCATAAGCAAAAAGGACTGGGGGAGTAGTTTGGAGAGGCATCAAACTTAAGGAGGGAAGGAGTAGAAGTTAAGAGAAGTACATGTCAATGGCTGTATTTCCAGCTTCAATGACTCAGAAGTAATAACTATAGTATGATGTGCACATGGATAACAAACAAGTAAATCTTGAGAAGTGAAACATGAGACGAGCTGGATGTAGCTACAAACTGAGTATATAGTTTCATATACCTGATAATGGAAATTAATCAAGTGGTCAAGCTTGTCTGCTACTTAAAATGGATACTTCATGTAAAAGGAGAAGATAATCCACAAAATCCTACTAGCATGTTTTGACACAATGCCTCCTATGAAGGTGCACTAGAAAAATAGACACAAGACCACATGAAATATATAATATCTTCAGAGAAACCAACATACCAGCCACAGAACCAACTCTCTGAAGAACGCCAGGTTGACTCCCATCAGAAAATATTGAGTAGTAGGCACTATTTAAGGGGATGCGAGGTCGTCTGATATAATTGACTAGCAGTCTGCGAACAACCAAACTAACCAAACCATTTTCCTGAAAATTGTAGTTGCAACATTGGATATTAACACAAAGTATTGAGAATTTGTACCAGCAAATATAAAGTTATATTTGATTATTCCACCTGGGCCATTGCTGCATCAAAAAATGGGTTTACATCATCTGGTCTTGGAGATGGCCCTGAACATAGCTGAGTTGACATCGCAATGAGCAAAAAATTAAGCAGCTCCTGGTGCAGAGAGTACATGTGGGGACTGCTTGCAGTAACAATTAACTATTAGGATAACAAACGATATGAAAATCAATAATAGAAGACATGAATAATCCAAATCATACCTCACATCTACCAAACCAATAAAATTTAGCACACTATACATGACGAGATTCTCAATGTTTTGATCTGCACACAAAAATCCCAAACTTGAGAACCATAATGCTTCTAATCAAGAATTGAATTTTCAGTACTTGATTTTCCCCCTGGGTTTCATAGCCCAAAATTCCAAATGGTTTGAGAATGTAAAGCTTGATTAATTCCAAATAAAATTAGCACCATGAAGAAAACAAAGATATTTCTATTGCAATTTGCAATGAAACACAGGAACACAAAATTATAGACGTCTCCAAAATGATGTAACATATAGCCAAAATAAGCAAAGCACTAAAAAAATAGAATTCACAAAATGGTCAGACCACAACTCTCACCATATTAATCTGGTTCTAATCTATAAACACCTAGTGAAGTCTCAAAAGGAATCAACAAAGTGAATATTTAAGAAAAACAGCATACCTTTGTCAATTATTGTTGCCTTGGAGTTATAAATTACGAAAAGGTTTGGTAGGAAGGTTATTTTATTCACAGACATCGTCTTAAGTGGTAAACAAATGATGCTGTACAACTAAAAGGGGACATGTGGCAATTTGTTATGTGCTTGAAGAATTAAGAAACAAGATCGGGAGGAGACATCAAAAGCAACCACCAAGTCAATGTTATTAACGGCACAAGGCGTATAATAGCACAAACCTCTTCTAGAGCCACATAGCAATGGCGCATGCACCGTGCCTTTTGAAATTAAGTGAACATATGTACTATATATATATATATATATATGCTAGGCATATTTAATAGATAACAATACTAAAAATACCATCTACATGAGTTCAAGAATAAAATTGATAGTTATAACTTCTAATAGTCATCATTCTTACGATAAAGATCTAAAACCAAAGTAAAGTATTAAATCAAAATATTATCCTCTTCAAGTAGAAAAATCCCTATTTTCATCTTAATCATCAAAAGATTTATAGCTGTTTTATTGTTGGAATACTCTTCAATGGTTGCTGTTTTTGTGTTCTGGCAATTGTGGATGAAGAATTTGAAATTGAAATTTTGGAAGGCAGAAAGTGTAGCCTAAAGGCCAAAGAATAGAAAGTCTGCACCACAATGCATGTATTTATTATGTTTATTTCCTTTGTGATGTTAATCATAGTTTCATTTATTTATAACCTTAATAACTTAGAAGGCCTATGGGATATTAATTTTTTTCTTTACAAAAATGAAATACATTCCAATTTAAATATGGCGAGCCACATTTGCGCAGCGCCGTAAGCCTCATCAAATGGCGCAAGAAAGGTGTGCCTTCTAGAAAGCGCTGCGCCATGAGTATTCCATGGCAAGTACCAAGCGCCATGCGCCATGGTGTTCTGTTCATAACGTTGCACGAAGTCCATTTCATACATGTAGAAAATACTGATAAAGATATCCATGTTAATAAGGTGGAGTTATTCCTGCAATAACATATGCCATCACCATCTAGACCCTAGCAAAAAACAAAACAAACATTGTCTACACAACATTGATAATGAACTAATAACAAAAAATTAGTGGCTAACAAAATAACAATGATAATAATATATGGGTAAACCTTGCATGTGATGAATTATAAGTTGTAATTGATCTACCTCTTGGAAACCCTGCTGGTATCGATTCACTTTCATCTAGGTGCAGATATAACTCCTCAAAATTTTCACTCCGAGCATTTTCAATCAAGTACTTCAGGAAAACAGACGAGATGTACACTGCATTTAGAGCCTTCTCATAAACCATTGATGCACCGGAAGTTGAACTAGCCTCTTGCAAACACCATGCCAGGTGAATGAAAATCTTTGCCAAATGCCTGGTGTTATAGTTGTTTTGAGCTGCACATGGACGGGGCAAAAAAAGAGTACAGCTTTTTAACATGGACATAATTTTTTTTTTAATAAAAAAGTAAATGACCATGGAGAAACAACTTTGCAACTATCAGAAGGGCCTGAAGACACTTCTAGGAAAGCTACCAACTAAGTAGGTAGGAGTGCAGACAACCTTACGCATAAAACTTATGAACAAAGTGTTCAATGCACCTCTATAAGATTATGGATGAGAAAGTGCTATTCCAATCAAACTAACAAAGATGCGAGATAAATATACGGAAGTTCTAAATCAGTTCTTAGGAAGAGGTCACAATTTCACAGCAGAAGGTATACATGCAGCTGAAGGTGTAGACGATATTAAAAAGAGACGAGTGACACTTCATCAAGTTACTGCTAATTTTTCACATAAATCATCAAATAAAACACTAGTAGCATTGAAACAAATGAAATCACTTGACAAATCGAACGGAACAATTGAAACAAAGCCAGTAGCATCCACAGTAGAGGCATTGGAAAGGAAAATAATCTCACATAACCATAGATGATGACAAGGAAAATGCAATGATCACTAACCGAAGACCTCACAGGCTTGATAAACGCGGGATTTGGGCCAGCGGAGATGAAGAGGGAGCTCGAGAAGCTTCTGCCACAAATCAGAGGAGAGAGGGAACGATTTCTCGCCGACAAATGTGCCGATTAGGTACTCCGCCTTGTCCTGCGGCCGCACGCTGGTCTGCCGCGGCGTAGAAGGCACGGCCCCCATTGGAAAATGGCGGGAGGTGGTCGGCGGTGGCTCTATCTGCGCACTGAGTCGACTCTGATCAGGAACCGAGTTGTGAAAACTCTGGAGTGCCGATGATTCACATCAATGGCATTACAGAGGAAGAGAGAGATCTGAAAGAGTAAGTGAAATTGAAAATTGAAAATTTCTGTTTGGTTTAATTAAAAGCTTAGAAACGAAGGTTTTGAGTTGAGATTGAGATAGAGAAAATGGAGGGCTTGTCGACCAATTTTGCTTTGGAACAACCAGCGATGCGTCATTGTTGATTTATTTAACTATTTAGGGCTGTGATGCTTGATTCTTGATCTTTACATTAAACGGTTTTAATCTAAATTTTGGGTTTAGTTTTATTTGAGTCTAAAATTTGATCGAAATGGTTTTTTTCTTTTAACCGTGAGATTTTTGAAGCGGGCACGCGATCAGCACATTTAAGTCATAATACACTCAGAGACGGCAAAGTTATTTCTATCAAGTTTTAACGCATCTGCAATCACATGAACTCGAGACTTTAAGTTAAACCGGAACAACTTCTTACTAGTTGATCTACTCGCTTGATAGCATCGAAATGATTTTCAATTGATACTTGTGTGTTAAATTATTTTGTATATACGAACTCTTTTGAAGTTTTGAGTATGATCTTATAAAATCTTAGAAAATGGCTAGAGTTATCGTACAATCACAAATACTACGTGACATTAATTTTGCAATGCATTAGTGTTTTTAAATTGCAATACTTTTGTGACAAGTCAACATTTGATTAATATATATTTTTTATCCATGTAACGGATAGTATCAATGTTAATTAGCGTGAAAATGTAGTTTAATTAGCGGATTATCTTCAGAGTGAAGACAAAACTTCAAAAGCAAAATCAATTTATCCTCTCTCATCCTCTATCGTCTTTGCCTTTGATCTATATTTCAAATTTGGCATATTACTTGCTCAATTTTAATCTAATATTTTCTTTAGGAGAAGTAGCAATATTGTAGAGATGATTATTAGGTTTCTGGGGTGTTTTTAATTGTTCCCACCAAACCTATGCTGCATTTCTACGAGATCAAACAAAATTCCACCAAACATCAAATTGACATTTAATTTTTTTCTTATCAGATAACAAATTATTCTTTTAATTTCTTAGTAATCATCATCAATGCTAATTAGTGTAAATTATTCATGCGTGCATGTTTTGGAGGTTCAACGTTAACACAACATATTTACTAATTGAATTGAGTTTTTCAACACAAACAAGATACAATTACAAAATGTGCAAGTATAATCACGTTAATTTTACGTCGCATGTCGTGTTACAACACAAATTTAAATCTGATTTCCGACCACCTTCTGTTAGGTAAAGCTGAGTACTGAGATTGGTACAGGCCTTTGTGTGTGCGACCCAGTTATTCATTACAGCTGAGCCCAACCTAAATGGACCTCTCCAAATTTGTTAGGCCTTACATTAACTACAGACCCAACTCAATGTGGACATGACGTGATGTAATAAGAATGCATGATTCCTTGACATGCAAGATAAGTAGTGATGTTCATAATTTCAATTAGTGCAGGAACCATAATTTTTTTAGAAAGATTTTGGAGGCAGGCCAGGTCTTGAGAAAGAAGAAGAAGAAGAAGAAGAAGGAGAGAGAGAGAGAGAGAGAGAGAGATGCCAACTAATAAAGATGCTCATGCATGGCATGTGCAATCTTATCTCTTTCAAGTTCTATGAAATTGCTTCATAAAAATACCCCAATATTCATTAGAGAAGAGCTCATTTCTCATGATCCCAAAATTTTTCCATTTGAAAACATATTCAAAAGTGACCTATCATCATTTCTCTCACTCTCTCTGTCATCTTTTATAATCTATAGAGTGCATTGTGCCCAATCATCTACCCATTAATGCACACACAAATTAATACATATATTGGAGCACACAAGGAGTCTAAGTCTTGAGACTAAAACACATTTAAATTGGATTCAGACGGACGTTCAACGTACACAAATTCATTGGAGCAGATCCGAATGTTAATTCGTAAATTGTCAAACTCTGGTGAACATGGTTGAATATAATGTACACAATTGCTGCCCTCAAGAAACACACAATACATAGACAAAACAAAGATGGCATTTAAGGAAACCTAATGAAAAACCACTATGCATGCTAATTCTGGGACAAAACTGCTAATCATGTATATTTGTATGCTCCAGTCTACTCTATCCAAAAACTGGGATTTTTCCATTTTGGCATCAAGATGGCACAAGTTGAATTAGAAAGTCAGATAGAAGATCTCCTGATCAGCACATTTGGAACAACATTTAGAGTACAAGAATAAGATCAACAGCTCAAGACTAGCTACTTACTTGGATTAATAGAACCCACCAAGCAACCCATCTGGCTTGCCAAAACATCTGCTACATCAATACCACACACCCATCTCTTCTTCTTCTTCAATGTCTTCATCCAATAAATCTTCCCAAAACTCCTCATCATTTTTTACTCCAGCTCCAATAAACTCCCCTACTCTTTCCTCTACATGCTCTTTCTCTGGGTTATCTTGTGTTTCACCTAGTCCCAGCTCCATAGCAAGCTCCTCTAGCTCTGATACTTCAAACCCAGAAATGGCATCAGAATTTTGGGCCTCAACTTCAACAAATCCTTGGCCGAATTCATTGTTTCCAACAACATTACAATGAGGTGCTTGATCAATCTGTCTCCTCCTCTTATTACAAAATGCTTCCTCAAGTTCTTTCCTTTTCTCTCTATTGGAAAATTGCTGCAAGAAGTTTGGATTCTGCACAGCCCTAACAAGGAAGGCCATCATATGATGCTGTTTGGACTCGGTCTTTCTAAGCCTTTGTTCCATGGTTTCAAGGGACACTGTAGTGCTCTGCTGCTGCTGCCTGAGCTTCACCAGTTCCATCATAAGAACCTGCTTGTCGCGCCTGAGCCGATCAATCTCTCCATCCAACCCGAATCGCCCAAGCTCCACACAAGGGCCTAGAGCTTCTTGTGCATTAGACAGGGCCTGAGTAGCCTTTCTCCTCCTAATATTCTTCAGCAACTGCCTTTGTCCTCTCAGAAACCCTTCATTAGCAAACTCCCATCTGTCAGGATCTACCTTCCTAAACCCCTACACAACTCAATAGCTACCATGTTCAATTCATCATAAAACACATTCCAAACAAGTCATAGAGAGTGCAACTTAATTATTGAGCTGAAAATCATGCCAATTAAATAATAGAAAACTAGCAACAAGATTTATTTTCCTCTAATTAAGAAGATTGAATAATATATATGCACCTTCCTATTCAGGCATTTGAGAAAAAAGAATCTCAGATAATCAAATGAGGTGATGCTACATCATCAGTTAACACTCGTACCTATCTCATTGAATTTGTAATCTTCCGAATTCGTTTCTTTTGTTTTATGTTTGAGAGTCTCAACCAATTTATAATGACTGAGATTACTGATACTCTTAGCCTCTCAGGAATTTAATCAAACACTTTGTCTACACTAACATTACTGAAACATAAGATTTCAATATTTCATGGAGATAGTGATGAGAGAACATAAAATAGGGAAAATGTAGCTAAAAAACCAAGATGTTAATTAATCAGACACATGAATGAATCAAAATAGATGTATTATACTGACATAAGTGTTGAGCTGTCTCACAAAGCTGGAGAAATTGTTGTGCTTGAAGTATCTGGGAAGGAGACTCATGGAGAAGGCTTGAGGATCCCACACAACAAAGCTGTTGTTCCCGGAGCTCCAAGAGACAACCCGATCGGTGGCGGGGTCGTCCACGATGTCGTACGTCTTGGTCAGAAATGGCGGAGGGCCGCCGTCATGTAGGCCGTCCCTCGGGCGCGGCGCCTCCGCCCGCGGACGTGTAGGATGAACCGGCGCCGCCGCGATACTCCTCCTCCACTCGGCCTGGCGGATTCATGAGAAAGATAAACTTATCAGGATTTGCAGATCTGTTAAGTTTGGGCGTGAAACTCCATGTGCAGCATATATATATCTTTGTCGGCTGAACTTTTAAAAAGATAAACAAGTTATTAGCTATCGATATAAATCAGTTAATTTTAATTGTTAATTATTAATCTGATATAATTGACCGTCAATTTTTAACATTTTATTTATTTTATATTTTTTTATAACTTAATATTTTAACGTATTTTTTTATTTTTATAATTTCTTTTCAACTTATAAGATTATCAATTTT
>JAYMTA010001349.1:0-20468 GCA_036897625.1 Pelargonium cotyledonis
GACAATTAAGTAATTGTTCAATATTTTCCGACTCTTTACCCATTTTTTGCAATTTTTAGCCAAACGTAATATTCACTTTCCACAACTTAAGATTCTGCATTTTCCCTTCACTTTCCGATGTGTCAGATGCCCTTATCAACTTTCCCAAGAAAGTTAACATTCCAGAAAAATTTACTTTCCCGTTCCCAAACGATATCATATTTCAAAATTGCAAAAGCAATGGAGTAGTGTGCAAAAATAACCATCTTTTTAGTAGCTTAATTCAAATTTTAAACATAAAAAAGCAAACGAATTTGATGCAAGAAACTCCTTAAGAAATTATTTATTTATGCAAGAATTGAAAAGATTAATTTAAAAAAAAAAAAAAAAAAAGACTAGAAAGCTAAAGATTCAATTTCCAAGAAAGAGTGTTGCTAAATGAGGATTTCTATATAAGTTGTTTTATAAATCTTTAGCTTTGTAGTCTTTAAAAAAAAAAATTTAACGGAATGTATAAAGTTTTGATGATGTTGATGTAGAGTTGAAATCTGTAGTGAATGATGCCATATTTGAAAAAGCTTAGAAGGCCAACAATGAAGTATCACAAATTAGAAAAGAGGCTTACAAGCACTTTATTTTTTTGCAAGTAATTTTTGTTTGGTATGAGAGAAAAGAAAATACAAGAAAAGAGAAAAAGAAAGAGAAAAAGAAAGAGAAAAAGGTAGTGTATTGTGTATATCACTTAAATGGCTTCCTCTTTTGGTCTCTCTTTTTTATTTCGTTTGTTTGTTTAAGTTACATATATGCCTCTCATGATCATAGATTGCACTACATAAAGTTCATATACAATGTCAATGTTATATGTTCGTATTCTTATAGATTGCCCTTTTGCGATTTGGATTTAGAATTGCTCGGGTAAAAATCAAGTTCTTTGGCTATTCGTCTTGCACTATGTTGAAGGAGGGCTAATAGAATTATTGAATTTTTAGTATGGTTTTGTTTCGTTCATTTGTCTGTTTTCGTAATAATCTAATTCATCCCTTTGTAGGTGCTCTTAAACTGTTGTCGGATGATTGTAATCGTATTGTTCTTGTTGAGGATGTGCTTATTTGGCATCCTTCGTAATTTGTAGTCTAATTTGCTACGTTCTATAAATAAAATAAGGGGTAATTACGAATATATAACCTATTGTATACATTTTTTACACTTTACTACCCCATGTTTGATTTTAGTACACTTAACTACTATATGTTGTAACTCTTTTACATTTTACTACATCATGTTTCACTTCACAACACTTAAGCACCCTATGTTATAACTCTAGGAAATGGACAAAAATATGAACATGTGCTTAAAAAGAAACAATGTCCAAGAAAATAAATAAGATCATGGCCCCTCATAAATCAATTCAAAAGGAGTAAGGGGTTAGTATTTATGTAAACGAAAGAGAACAATATTTGGATGTGTGATGTGAGTTAGGTGAGCGTTGAGTTCACTATAGGTGTGATGAGGTTCGTATAAAAATCATTTTCACACCTTAAACCCTAGGCTAACATTACAACCATAATAAAGACCTATTGATCCCAATGGCTAAGAACCTCTAGATTAGTGGGTAAAGGATACCTAGGCCAACCTATGGAGTGACACAATTTGCATGGACTACCTAGAGCTAGCTACCTTGACTATTTAGAAAATCCCGAGCTTCAAGGATGAAACACACACACGTTGAACCATTGTGCTATAATGTCGAAGCTTGTTGAAAGAGTGAATAGTTCTATTTTTAGTAATATGTTGAATGCATGACAATTTTGAGAGAAAGGTTCGTCTGCTTCATAAACTTTACTTAGCTTGATTGATGCCCAAATGTCGTATTCCTATTAGGATTGCATGCAAAGTAGTATAGTTTTTTTCTTTTTCTTTTTTATTCTTTTTCGTTTTCCTGAGGACAAGCAACACTTTAAGTTTAGGGGGGGTTTGATAACTCGTACTTGTACCTACTTTATACGAGTTATCATTCTTTCTTCTTTTATCTTGTTTTACCCTTAGTTTTGAGTCACATTTGGGACTATTTGTTGGTAATTGGACACTTTTATCACTTTTCGGTCCTCACAGTTGTTTTAGTTAACTTTTACCTTTTTAGCGTGTTTTTAGTCATTTTTTGTGTAGTCTATGATAGTTTTTACCTCTTTTACATGCGCCAGATTTTTAATGTGATTTTCAAGTCTTATGAAGCACACGATATGGTCATATTACAACAAATTAGGCAAGGTCAAACCTAGTCAACAAAGGATCAATTTCAAAAAAGAAAAGTTTTGGTGAAATTCACAAAGTTAAAAGAATGATCTTTGAAGGGTAATTCAAAATTTTCACCACTCAAACCAACCTAGATCAAGTTTAGGCCTGCAACAATGTTGTAGAGGACATCTTGGGTTTTTCAATGAGTGGTCGCGCACAATTTTTCGAGGTTGTTTAAGGCCTGAAGCATTCGAAATACCACCTGCACCGTGGCGCAAAACGTCTCATGACGCGGTGTTGCGTCAGCTACCCTAAAATTGCCTTAAAATAAAAAGTTTGCACTATTGTTTTAGGGATAAAAATTTCCCCATATTTTCCCTTTTTCCCAGCCACTATATGATCAGTTAGGAGAGGTAGAAAGTATATTTTCGCGGGTGGAGATAAGATTAGGTGTGGGGAGAAACTCTCAATGGAGTCTTCTCCATCACCCATGAAAAGCGCCGCAAAAACACTTTTGGGTGGTGACAACACCCTATTTTTGTTTTTTATTTCCTTTATCTTAGTTTTGGGATATCAATTTGTATTTGATTATGTTTCATTGTCTATGTGATTTTGGGATCAAATATATATATATATATATATATATATAATGAATATTAGTTTTCTTGTTTGTCTATGAACACGCATTCTAACCCATTAATGGTTAGAGGTGCGACTGGTTATGTTTTATTATAAATTTCATATTCAATTTTCTACGATGTTAGATCCTTTGTGTTACGATGATTCACCCAGCCCAAAGTTTGTGTGTGGAGTAGCTTCCCACGAACTCAATCGTACCATGAGATTCGCCTTGACCATAGGGTTGTCTGTGTGGATCGAATCATCGTATAGGGGGGGACCTTTTGTAGTCACATGCACTAGGCACCCTATTTACTTTATAGCACTGGTCGCATTGCCAACATGTATGTGACCCTATTGCATTCGTATGCATGGGGGAGCAAATTGCGCCTAAGAATTAATCAGTGATAATGTAATCATGTTGAGCCTCAAGTGAGCCTCACAAGGGATGCTCGATTACTTGAGTGGGTGTGAATAACATGTGGGACAAAAACATCTAGACATAATCCATTATATGTTTTAATTCATTGTTCCAAATCAGTTGCACATTTACCATTTTCACCTCACACTTATTTTACTATCTACTCTTTTTAAATATTTATTTTTATGTTTATTTAATTTACTTGTTATCTTCCATCATAATTATTGGTTTACCACTTTTTAGATTAGTCCATCTTTTAATTCAATTCAATTATTTGTAATTTACCTTAGTCCCCAAGGATCGATATCATACTCTTAGGAGTCCTATATTACTTGTGCGACATCGATATACTTGTCGTGCGAGTGTCGATTTATTTGATACACATAAAATCATCACCATTGGGGTTACCAAGACTCCACCTCAGACGTAAGAGTAAGTCCTTGTATGTTAACAAGAATGCTCTGCATAGCTTTTTTAGAGAGAGAAAGCTAGAGAGATAAGTGAATGTAAATAATGAGAGTGAGAATTGATATGTGAGGATCCCTTTCTATTTGGAAGAGGAGGGTATTTATAGGCTCATACCACATTGTGCCACTTTTCAACGTTTGATTGGTTGATGAAGATGGAAGGCCCATTAAGGCCCACTTGCCTTTCAAGCCTAATTGGCCAACTTAGCCCATTGTGATCATCTAGCCCATTAATTTGTGGTGTTGAACTTCACCTTTCCTCCTGACACGTTGCTTGTGCATACCGGTGAGGTGGGCGTGTCTCATATGCCTATTGTGAGATGTAATGACTCGCCTGAGTCATTGCGAGCTAGTGCCTCGTAAGGCATAGTCATGGGTATGTAAAATTGTTGATGTTGTAAGAGCTTGTTGAAGCGCCTTGGAGGATTCTTGTTAAGGTCAAGGCTTTACAACAGTCAATAGTAGTTGGAGAAGTGTGGAGTGTAAAACTCTTGCTTGAGGTGTTGAGGCGGACAAATGCTATAACCTTTGTGCTCCATGCCATTGCATTGTGTTTGCATGGAGTCACCTTTAAGCCTTTGTTCCACCATGTGCTATGTGAGAGGTTTGTGCTTCGTGGGGAGACTTGACTTTGTATTGAGGAATATGATGCTTCCTTAGCCTCCCAATTTGTGGTGAGATGCTTGTCACAAGCTTGGGAGCTCATTGCCCATGGTGAGAGAGAACTTATTGCCATGGTGGGAGAAGGCTCATTGTCCATGGTGAGAGGATGCTCCATGGTGAAAGGACGCTCCTTATCCATGGTGAGTGGTTGTTCCTTGTCCATGGTGAGAGGACGATTCTTGTCCATGGTGAGAGAACACTCATTGTCCATGCTGAGAGGTTTTTCCTTTTCCATTGTGAGAGGTAGCTTATATTCCTTAAAGTAAGATGCGTATGCTTGGAGAGCTTGCCTTGTAGTAGAGCAAAGCTTATCCGGCTAGAGAAAATGAGACAAAGTTCACAAGCCTTTGGAGGTGACCAGGTGATGGTTGAGGGATAGAGGTCCGACGTTGTGAAACTGGAGAAGATCAGCATGTCCTGATAAGCTGTTGGGGGCATGCATGTTCGAATCCGGGAGAGGAAGCTTATCCAGTCCAAACAAGCATGATTGCCAGGACATTTTGTGCAATTGTTGTGACAATTGTCCATCTAAACAAGTTACTTATATGGTCTGGACAATATGGATGCTGCAACATTAGCACACATTGTTGCGACATTTGTCTTGTGTCGAGTCACTTTTAGTATTTTGAGGCCTTTGGGTGCTCTTTCTTGCCTCATTTTGCTTTGAGTATGTTCTTGGACCTTGTATGAGTGATCTTAATGCCTTGAAGCCTTCCGGATCATGGGCCAACTATGACGGCATTTATCGAAATTGGGTTGCTTACGTGGTGTTGAGGTTGCCACGTGTCATCATTTCATTGGCTCTGAGACTTATGATTTTTATGGTAGCAACAATGGATGAAGTGTTCTATAATTATTTTGAGTGCCTCCCTTGCACTCAAGACCTCACAAGAGCGTCCTAGATGGCTCGGGCATCCTAAGAGCCTCTTTGGTGGCCCAAGAGCCATATAGATGGCCTGTGCGCCCCAAGAACATTCCAAAGAGTTTGAAGTCCCCCAAAAACTTGAGAACAACTACAAACTTCTCATAGTTGCACACTTTAGTTTTCGATTGAAAGACGAACCAAAATCTTCTTTATGCGGCGCATCGCATAGGATGCTCGGCAAGCATTGCCACGATGTTGCGTCATCAAGCTCCCCATGCCGTGACATCGATCCATTCCAGTCTAAAGAACATGTCATGTACTCTCAGCTCTGATCGATCGATCCTCCTCAATCTCGATCTTCACTCAATGAATCAACATAATTTACTAAGGCCCTCACAAGTTTTTTGCCTCGTCGAATCACCCTCGAGACACCTCAACAATCATATCATCATCAACACCCTCGAAACCTTAGGATGCTACCCCATGTGTTAAAGGCTCATAAGGGCTTCAAAGAGCCACTCCAGTACATGAGAGATGTATAGTAAAACTAAAACACACCCAGTATGCATAAGCAATGCTTCCGAGGGGTAAGAAGCCCAAGTCACAAATGGACTCAGATGAGTCCCATACTTTAACAACCAACCACGCTGTGACACGTGGCACTAGTTGGTGGAAGGTAGAAATACTCCTCTGTTGGTAAGAGAAATGGATCTTGACAATTTCATATTTCACTTATCTCTCTACCTTTCTCTCTGTAAAAGGTTTCTAGCTAGAGCCTTCATGTACTCTTGCCCAAAACTCATTCTCACGTCTAAGGCGATGTCCAGAAAATACCCTGGGTACTACGTTCTTTGGTATGTTACCTTGCGCAGATCACAGGTTCGAGACAAGACAACCGACTTACCTTGACTTGGAGTGAAAACATACATTTGGACAATCAGGCTTAGAAAACATGAAACTTAGGCAAATCTCTAACTACTAGACAAGACAACAAATGACTTCTAGTGCGTTAGGTTTGACTCGAGTCAAACAGACGCATCAACTATAATTTTGTTTTATCTTTTGACATGTAATTTAGAAAACAACTAATGTAAGCTTATATCATTTAATTGATGTCCATTTTTTTCTTCTGAAATTGTACAAAGTTATCCATGTCTTATTAATTATATATGAATGCATATTCTCAAATTTGTAGACCCCCATATGAATCATAATTTGAACTTGAACTTGTATTTCGTATGCCATTATAAAACTTATATACATGTATATATAATGGATATTTGAATTCAAAAGTTTATTACAACAAATTGAGACCAACAACTGTAAAAAAGTGGTCCAGTATGCTCTCAAGTGGCATTTAGGGTTTTGTAGCTTTTTTTCTTTGGTGTGGCTATTGGCTGCAGAAGTGAGCAAGAGGAGTAGTGGTAGTGGCCGAGTTTCTCAGCGGCAACGTGAGGAAGTGTTGCAGAAGAGTAGACAAGGCGTGTTTTACGGGCGACGAGTGGACGATCTCAGATATGAGGAATAGCTTCGATTACGGACGATCTAGAGCAAGGGCTGGGGATGTTATCCATTAAGGGCGAGGAAGTAGGTGGGGTGGAGGTAGAGGTTCCGGCAGAAGGTTTAGAGGCGGATGGGGTCCAGAAATGGTGAATGGTATTTAGGTTTTTGACTCAATCTGTTATCAACTTTGATGTGATGAGGCACCAAATGGCATCGGTGTGGAAGCCCGCGGCGCAAATGAGGGTGAAGGAGGTAGTGGATGATAGAATGGTGAAGATGGAACAACAGGTCATTTTTGAGTTTTACCATGAATAGGACGCTCAAAGGATTGCGTAAGGGGGTCCATGGACTTTCAACCATGATGCTTTGATCAGTAGGTTGTTGAAGCCGGGGGAGATTCCGGCGAAGGTGGACTTGGATGAACTGAGGATGTAGGTTTAGTTGCATGACCTTCCGCAGGGTTTTCATATGGAGCAGGTCTGCAAGAGCATAGGTGATTATATTGGGTCATTCATTGAAATGGGCTCAGGTAGTTTTACCCGGAATAGGACATCCTATATAAGGATACGAGTAACGGGCACCTATCAAGAGGAGGTGACGAGTGAAGGCTGTTGGGGGGACATGGTCGTGGGTTATGTTCAAATATGAGAGAGTTCCAAATTTCTGTTTCTAATGTGGTATAATGGGACACAAGGACCAGGTGTGCCAGGACATGACCAAGCACCCGGACGTGGGTAGTGAGATAGCATGTGGGGTTTGGCTTAGGGCGCCCAGGAGGAGGGTGGGCGGTCTCATCGGGGCACGTTGGATGAGGGACGAAGGTCGGCCATGGGAGCCGACGTCTCCCATGGACATTGGAAAAGCAATAACAGAGAAGAAGCTGGGGGTGGACGAGGAAGGGGACGGGGTGACGATAGTGGATGGTAAGCGTAGTCGGACTTTAGAGAAGGAGGGGAGAGGTAAGCAAGTGTTAGGACAAGCGGACCAATGCGAGAAGGTCCACTCGTGAGAGTGATTCGATAAGAGGAGCCGGAGTAGCTGCTGCTTCGGTCGGAGGGGGGTTACGTTATGGTGGTAATCTCCTATGGTTTAGTTGTTGGTTTGCCTGTTTTGGCCTAATATGTCAGGGTCTGATTTGCTATTATGGGTGGTTTTCTTTTGTTCTTGTTTGGGGTTCGAGTTTTTGTCTCGTGGTTTGGTTTGATCAGCGATGTAGCGAGTCAGTCTTTTCCGGGTCTCTAGGTTTTTGTTTGGTCTTTATAGTTCCAATTCTTTTGAGTGTAACTCTATTTGATTGATCAATAATAATCCTAGTATTATTATGCTAAAAAAAAAGTTTATTACAACAATTGTTGAATTTTTCTTGACATGAACTATTTGGTTCAATGGAATTTGATCCTACAATTTTGGCATGTTTTTAGCATCAAGGATAAGTACTTGGAGTAATTAATTGATGCTGTCAAGAGAGTTACTTGGCGGATAAGATAGACTTTTCCATACGTTTAGTTTCAGTGTCAACCTACTAATCAATCTCACATAAATAATTTCTTAGTTTGCATCATTTTACTCCTAAAGTTGACACTTGTGCCATAATTGTATGGACCTATTCATATTTATGTTTCAATTCACAATACACTCCATGTATGGTTTGAAATCAAACATATGAATACTATTATGGAACAAAAAATTATGTATTCATATAATATATAATTACTCATTCTCATTGTTAAACTTGAATATCACTTGTTTACTTCACCAATTTTTTTGTATTTTTTTAATAAATTAATATTATATAAATTACCAATTTTCTATTTTTATAAGACCGAGCATAATTCGTTCAATTATTTTATATATACAAATGAAAAGTGTCCCTATTTTAATCTCGTACATTCAAATTATTTTTGTTGTTGAACATTTTCTCATATCTAAACTTAAATGATTAAAATGAGAGGAAACTATTTTGATCATCTTGCTTGTTTTTTGGTCTCTTCAATTTGCTACATTCTCATGAAAGACAAATACTCTTTCTGTCTTAAGCTGAGTGTTTTGCTTTTTATTCATTTTTTTTTTCAAAATTAGCGTCATCTTTGACGTTTTAATAACAATAGTGTCTTATAAACGATTAATTAATATTACATCAAATTTTTTGCATCACATGTTGTTAGTTATTTTTCATATTTTTTTAAAGATAGAAATTAAGACACAACAGTAAAAATTACTCGTGGAGATGGGGAACATCTAGGGGTGTGCAACATGGAGTTGTTTCTTTTCCTTTCTTGTGAACCAAAAAAACACATTTAAAATATTACGGTGGCACGTGCCGGCCTGCGACAGTAAAGCGAAAAGGAGCCGAATCAATCTAGATCCGACGACCATATATTCCCGTCAAGACCGGGACATCCGACGGCTCTTGCTCCTCCGAAATCCCAACCGTCGGATCCTAATCCAACAGTCCACGTTGAATCTCGCTGTCCCTCTCCAGCTTCCGATATATATATACACAAAACCCGGTCCAAATTTCTGCACATTCTCTCCCAAACCATTCTTTGTTGGTTCCTTCACTTGCTCTGCTTCTGCTGCTGCTGCTAACGCGCGCACTCCGACACTGCTTTATCGTGCGCCGCCTGAGATGTTGCCGGCGGTCACCAGGATTTCGCGCACAGAGACGACGAAGATCACTAGGCTGAGATAGAAATTCGAACCCAGAGAGAGAAATGGACGGCCAGTCGAAGCTGACCCGGACTCAGTCGTCGCTCCTCCGCTCCTCTCCGACCATCCGATCCTCCATCCAGAGCCTCTCCACCGTCCACGACGACGACCTCATCAGCCCCCACCACGACGACGCCCCGGAGGAGGAGAAGAAGAAGCGCGCCAAGCCGCACCACCACCGCTCCGGCTCGGCCCTCAAGACCCGCTCCGGCCGCCTCGGCTCAGTCCTCGCCATGTCCGCCTTTTTTCTCCTCACCCTGTTCTTCTTCTTCTTCTACATCCGGCGGGAGGAGATACCCACTTCCGAGAACCTCCTCCTGGCCCTGATTTTCGTGGCCGCGACCCTATTCTTCGCGAGCAAGAACAAGGCTCTGATTCAGCAAACCGCGGTGGCGACCAGGCAGGTTTGGCTCGAGAGCGCGCAAAGGCTCGGCCTTGGGCTCTCGCGGAGCAATGCGAAGCCGGTGAAGTGGTTCATTGGGGATTTCGCGGACGCGGCGAGGAAGGAGAAGGAGAAGGAGAAGCGGATAATCCGAGAAGGTGTGGAGTTCTACAGCAATGGCGATTTCTACGAGGGTGAGTTTCACAAAGGGCGGTGCAATGGGAGTGGGGTCTACAATTACTTCGGCCATGGGAGGTACGAGGGTGACTGGATTGACGGCAGGGATGATGGGGATGGGATTGAGAGCTGGGCCAGAGGGAGCCGCTACCGGGGACAGTACCGGCAGGGTCTCCGGCACGGGTTCGGGGTCTACAGGTTCTATACCGGTGATTCCTATGCCGGGGAGTGGTTTAATGGCCAGAGCCATGGCATTGGGGTCCAGACCTGCTCCGATGCTAGCTGCTATGTTGGGGAATTCAAGCATGGAGTCAAGCACGGCCTTGGCTGTTACCATTTCAGGTGAATTTCGTGGACTCTATATTTAGCTGTTCATGATTGATGCTACAATCTAAGCAATTGTGAGCTTTTTTAACATTTGGGTTGGAGGAAAGGTGGAATCTTTAGACCATTTCTTCTGTGGGTTTTGTTATTGACTTCATTTTTTCAATTGGGTTTGGTTACTATCTTTGGAATGTTAATGATTTAGTGAAACAAGAGTTGAATTTGTGTCTTTGGTGGTTTTGTTGGATAAAAACTTGGAGATGTAAGTTGAATCCTTGCTGGGGGAATTGACTGTAGACTATGTTCTTTGGATTCATTTTGAGCTATTAATTTCTGATCTGAGTTGATATGCTTGATTGTTCTTTTGAGTATAATTACCTGTAGAATTTGGAAATTTTTAGCATTTCAAGATTTTAAACTTCCTAAAGCCCATCTGCTCCATAGGTGGAATCTTGATTTATTTAATTGCTTTAGTTTTCTTACTAAAAGTTGTCATAATTATCCTTGTAACAGTTTAATTGTTATGCCTTAATGTCACCTTTAAAATTAATTGTGTTTTGGATGAATATTTGCTGATTGAAGAACTTAATGGGATGAGAAGTAGCTGATCAATTGATTAACTTCTTTATAGTCTTGACAGTTGGTTTATAATACATTTATGTATGTTGTTTATTTGTTTAATTGGGCAAGGAATCTATGGCTGGTTCTGGATCTGATGTTAATTATTATATTGGTGGAAAGACAGACTATAAACTGATGAGAAGTTTTTGTAATTTAGGAATGGAGATAGATATGCTGGAGAATATTTTGGAGACAAAGTCCATGGTTTTGGTGTTTATCATTTTGCTAATGGCCACTGTTACGAGGGATCATGGCATGAAGGTCGTAAACAAGGATATGGAATGTATACTTTCCGGAGTGGTGAATCTAGATGTGGCGAATGGGACGCCGGCACCCTTAAGACCCCTTTACCCCCACTAACCGATGCAGTTCTTCGGGCAGTTCAGGTACTTTATTTTCTTTGCTGTCTCTTTCAAAATTTCCCGTTACTAAGTCATGCCAAAAGTATCTCATACTTTTGTTTCCTTGCTCGGTTGCCAATTCCAGGCTGCCAGAAGAACAGCAGAAAATGCTATTAACATCGGCCAGGTAGATGAACAAGTAAACAAGTCGGTTGTTGCTGCTAACAGAGCTGCCACTGCTGCTAGAGTTGCTGCCGTCAAAGCTGTTCAGAACCGGATGGATGGCAAATTTTGCGACGTCTGAGAGAGACTTTAGTGTTCCCTTCAAACTGTAAATTTTACTAATTTTATGCGTCTGGAAGATGGAACCCCGAGAAGCTAAAAGCTGATCGGAGGTTGAGAGAGTATGTTTGAGGTTTTTGCTGATCAATCACACTGTAACTTGTACATATACCAACCAATCTTGTATATGAATGGAAGATGAATTTTCAGGAGTTGTTTACACACAGTCTGTTTTTGTTGTTGGGTTGATGGAGCTCCATTATTATGTTTTGAGAGGTGCAATTAAGGGATGAAATGTTCCATACTAGCCTGTCCCTCTTGGCATTAACATGAACAGCAACAAATGGGTAGAAGATTGCAAAAAGTCTTATCTCAACTGTTTGATATGGTTGCTGAATATAGAATTCAATGACTTGCCCAAAATTCATTCTGTTTTGAACCCATCAATAGCTTCATTGTCACTGTCAAGAATCAAGAGTCAAGGATCAAGATTGTAGCATTGGTCTTGACCTAGAACTCATCTTCAAATGCCATAAAATTGTTCCTTTGCAAGCAGAAGATTTCACATCCCAAAGATCATATCACATAAAGTGGACACTAGTGAGAAAGAGAGATCTGATCTGATGACCATAACATTGCCCATGTCAGAAAACCCCTTCCCAGCAAATGGCCAACAAAACATGATCTATTGTTTATTTTGTACCAATGAACCAGTTGTGTTCAGAAATCAATCAAAAAAATTTTCCATTGCCATCAAGATTAGGTGGGTCAGTCAGATTGTCTCACAAACAGTATGTGACAAATGGCTGAATACACAAATACATCAATCCAAAACCAAAACTCAAATAATTATTTGTTTAAAACAGTCAATTAAGTAAAATAAAAAACAGTAATAATGTTAGAGAAGCTGATGAGCCATGTGCCATCCTTGGAGAGTATAATTAAGATAATGTTGGCATGCAATCACATGATCATGACATGTTGTGGGTGGTGGTGTTGCTCTTGTCTCTCTGAAATAAAGAAACTACCTGCTGCAACTTTTCATGCATGTTTTGATCCAACAACACTACACACTGTTCTCTCCTATTTTATACCTAAAAAAATCCAAGAACTTTTTCTCTTTTGAATGACTTGAATTTTCTCATATCTATATTAATTGTTTGAGACTTCTTTTTTGTTTTATATTTAAGTAAATAGAACCAAGATTCAAAATCAACCACTCCATCCACAGTCCACATGCAACCTCTGATAATAATAATAATTAAAAAGAGTAAAAAAAAAAAAGGTAAAATCACTGAGATTTATGCTAATAAATTACACCTAATTGTTTATTGGGGTTTTATTGTAAATTGTGAAGAGGTTGGTTTCTTTTTTGACTAGTGAACCTATATGTTGTTGGTTTAAAGAATCCAAACAGATGGGGATTTGTTAATTTGTAGGAGCTAAAGCTATCTTTATAGTTTAGCCTCATCAAAGACTGGTCCTCACCCTGCTGGCTACCAATCAATATGGTATGTATGGATTGCTACTAGAGAGAGATGAGAGATGAGAGATGAGAGATGAGAGATGAGAGATGAGAGATGAGAGATGAGAGATGTGCATTAAAAATTCTTCCAATTATAAATAAAATAAAATAAAAAGACGATTACACGTATCTATATTGTATTTGACACATTTTGCATTTGAATATCTTAAATTATATTTTCTAATTTTTGAATACTCTGAATTATCACATTCCATTTTTCAATTATATTTAACTGAATATGACATTAGTTAGGTCATGTGCCCAACACATGATAAAAAAATTGAAATCGTAGAACTGTCATTCACCTTTCTCTTCATTAAGAACAAATTCATTAATAGTTCACTGAAAAATTCAAAAATTTTGCTGGAAACTTCAAAATATCACATCTGACAGCATGCGCTAGTCTCTCAAAAATAATATTATATTAGTAATTATTAAGTCTTGCAACATGTCCCTACCATTACAAATATAAAATCAACACTTGTAATTATAAAAATGAAAGTAGGAGTATCAAAATTTGAAGCCATGTACATTTGGTCACCTTGGGGAGGGTCCAAAGATTGGACACAATACATAATTTTGGGTGGGGAGGTGGGAAAATTGAATAATAAATGGTGGGAAGAGACACTGGGTGCAAGGCAAGAGCATGATAGGAGTTGGGAGTAGATGGATTGGAGGCTGTGAAATCAAAAATGGTCAAAATGAAAAATTTGTTGGTGGGAATCCCCATAACTTGTTTGGTAACAACTTAAGGTTAGGTTACTACCAATTACCAAAAATACTAGTTTTATACAACTGTACTGCCACTAGTGCCTACCTCAGTAATGTGATTTTCTTATACCAAAAGATGCCAACAAGAGTACTATAATTTGCTTCATTTTCATTCACTCCCACCAATTTTCACCATGCTATTGAATACATGTTATTGACATTACAACTCATATCACATACAGCATAGAGATGATTAAAGCTTAGAACATAAGCTCAATTTTCATTTAAATTAGAAGAAGAATATAACTCAATTTGTTTTAATCAAGACGTGTGTAGGGATGACAATTGCACCCGAACTCGATGGTATGCCAATTATTTTGTTGATTATTTATTTTAGTCACAATATTTTTTTATTTATTTCCAGAGTAGTTTAAAATATGTTAAATATAATATATCTATCATAAATTGTGAATCTCACGCTAGATTTTTTTTGAGCTAAAAAAGAAAATAATATTATTGCATCAAATCATTCTTCAAGAGAATTACAATCACTAAATGGACTCGAAGGCAATCCAACAACCAAAGGCTGACATAGAAATCGTAGACTAAGCATGCGCTCGAGTCACGAAATCGCAGACTCACTACTCTAAAAACAAAAATAAAAAAAACTACCCAAAATGAATCGGATGTCTCTGGAAGCAAAATCAAAGGCACTGGCACACCAAAGCCTCCCTTTCGATCTGAATCAAGTGAGCCACTCCTCCGTCTCAAACTCTAATGTGACGATAATAATCGCCTACACCTCCCGACCGGTGACATCCACTGCCGCACGAAACAACTAAAAAACTCAAACTTGCCATCATGACAAGAAATCCAAAACTCACAGTCTTGATAAGAAAGCTTGCTTTTTCCTCAGAAAGATCTGAGTTTATTCAATAAGAAAAGATTGAACCACCGCCGATAAAAAAAGACCGGCGGGGGTTCAATTAAAATTTGTTGACGAAGAACTAGAGGCGGCGGCTAGAGTTTTCAGAGATAAAAAGAAGAGTAGGCTTTTTTCACGCCAAAATTTATTAAAATCATGTCAAATTGTTAACAGTTTGATTTTAATTTAAATTACATAAATTTTTATATCATCTGTATTTAAAAATTATACAAAATTTAGAACAAGCATCATTTAAGAAAAAAATATATTTGAAATAAAATTATTAATATGGGCTCTTCTTGTCAAAACAAATTAGTATAAAAATTTCAATACTATCAAGTGGTTAAGACCCTTTGTTCAAAAAAGGATTCATAAAAAATAATTCATATTTGATATGGATCTTGAAGTAATTGTTTACAATTAATATTTATAGGGATACAAGTTTTTTTAGTACTCAAATTTTCACCGAATACTCAATATGGTACCCAAAGCTTTATTGTACCCAATTTAGTACACATATTATTAGTTCATATCCAATTGAGTGCATGCACTTTTATTTTATACCAAATGTAATGCATTCCGTTACCTCCCGTCAATTTGCCCGTTAAGTGGCGTAGACGTGAACATTTCTCTGTCTCGTTGAAAAAAATCGCTGACATGGACAATGACATGGGTGATGACGTGTACCTTTGACTGTTGAGGTGTATTTTTTTTTCTTAATTGGAATTCAACAAAAAAAAAAAATAAATAAATAAACAATAAACGAAAATCAAAACAAAAAACCAAAAATGTTTCTTCTTCACCATTAAAGAACATTTTCTCATCAGACAACCAATCTCCACAATTTGTAACACTTAATCCTCCATCAAAACCATATTAAACAATTTCGCTATATATATGACTTTATTTGCATAAACAAGAACAAATTTCTCAATGAACAAATTGAAACTTACAAATAACAAAATGCAGATTTGACCTAGAACAGTGAACAAATCTGAGTTCATTTTCACAAACAATGAACTAATTTGTTACAAATCTGAGTTCATTTTCACAAAAAATGAAAAATTTAACCAAACAATGAAATCGAAGAATACTTTTACACCAAAAAAACCCAAGCTCCGCCGGGATGTTGCTTTTGGGCTTAGAAATGGCGACGACGACGGTGGCTCGAAGCCAAGAACTCACCGGAATGAGAGAGCGGCTCTACGACCGAGACGCCGTCGGAGGGAGGCAAATCAGAGAACTCGTCGGTGGTTGTTTCACCTTCTTCATCAGCTTTGAAGCCGCCGGCGCCTGACCCTAGTAGAGATCAAGGCCGAGCTTGGTTCACCTGGAAGTCACCAGAAGCATATCTGGTGGCCGCGTCGACCAGAGAGCAGGCAGTCGTCGACCATATCTATGAGTTGGAAAAGCGAGAGTGACAGCTCACTCTCCTTGGCTTTCATCCTCCATCAAATCTGACTGGCGAGCATCTCTTTCTTCTCTGTCAACGTCGTCTATGTCTCTGTCATGCTCTCGCCGGAGACGGCTCCATTGGCCAGCGAATCGATCGACGGCGGCGGCGGCATCGACTCTGCCCAATCTCAATGGTGCTCTATCTCTGGCATACTCTCGCTGGAGATGGCTTCGTTGGCCAACAAATCGACCGGCGGCGGCGGCATGGACTCTACCCAAAAGACCCAACTCCCAAAAAAATTATAGTAAAATCATAAAGCTAAATCCAACCCCACATTGCAATAACTTAGGCCGATTCTTCTTTTTCTTCAAGAAACCAAATCTGATTCAATGCGTCTGGGAGATTTTTGAGCCATATGGTATCAAAGCTCTTTGGGTTCATGTTTCTCGAGCTCTATTGGGAGGTCTGAAGGTATTACATGCGTTTGAGAACCAACTAGAATGATTGTCGAAACCTCATCTACGGATAGGTCTTTCATATTGATCCAAGGTAAATGGGTAGACCTCGATCAGCAAGTCACTTTCATAAACGTATACAGTCAAGTTAGCCTTCAAGACAAGACTGACTTATGGTCAAGACTTTTTCTCCTCATCTCACCTATCGTCGTTCCGGTCATTGTGGGTGGGGACTTTAATGCCATTGATCTCCTTTTGCGAGTCTAGGTCCCTATCCATTTCAGAGGTAGAGGCTAGATCTGTTGCAATCTCAACCTTAGCCCATTTGACGGAAGCTCAAGCCTCTTTATGGCAACAAAAATCAAGACTCTCTTGGTTTAAAGACGGGGACAAGAGCACCCATTTTTTCCACAAGGTGGCTGCCACTCGAAAGACCTGAAATCATATCGTCGGCCTTGCCATAATGGATGCTAGGTTAAAGACCCAACCTCAATCAAATGAAAACATCGCCGAAGAGAACTTCAAGTAGAGATTGACAAAATCGAGCCATCCATTACTGAAAGACCTTCCTTTAAGTCGTTTATCTCCCGCCCAAGTGAACCTACTGGAGAAATCTTTTACAGAGGATGAGGTTTGGCTTTTTGTCAAAGATTGTGATGGAAATAAGGCATCGGGGCCTCATGGTTTCGATTTCTGCTTTATTAAAACCTGTTGGCATATTATTAAGGACGATGTAATGCGTTTCTTAGTGGACTTTCAGGATCATGGCAGCATCGGTAAAGACATCAGTGATGCTTTCATTCCACTTATACCAAAGTGCCCGAGCCCTCAGCGTATCGAAGACTATCGTCCTATTAGTCTCGTGTCTTCCATGTACAAGCTTCTGAAAAATATTTTGGCATGCCGGCTCAAGGCAGTTCTCCCTCTCCTTATTAGTGATGTCCAATCCGCTTTCGACAAAAATAGGCAATTAATTGACAGAGTACTTATTGCTAATGAAGTTATTTTTTATCTGCGCCATCGTAAAGCAAATACGGCCATTGTCAAGCTCAATTTTTAGAAGGCTTTTGATAAGCTCCATTAGGGATTCCTAGATCATTACATGTTCCAAATGGGGTTTGTGCTAGTTTGGCGTTTATAGATTCAAGGCTGCTTGGTTTCTTTTGTCTTGGTGCTCGTCAATGGATCACCTTCGAATAAGTTCCAAATCTCGTCGGGCGTGAAACAAGGGTTCCCAATCTCTCCTTTCCTCTTCATTCTTACTGTTGAAGCCCTTCACTTGCTTCTAGAGAAAGGTTGCAGCTCGAGTTTATTTGTAGGAGTTCGAATTGGGTGGAATAGCTATATATCTCATCTGTAGTTTACAGACAATACAATCATCTTTATGGACGCCCAAGTCGCTCATGCGCATAATTTGAAGAGCACACTCCAAATTTTTGTTATTGCGTCGGATCAAAAAGTCAGTTTCAGCAAATCAAGTGTACGGTACTTTGGTTCGTAATCTGCCATGCAACAAAATCTAATGGTAGCATTGGGTTGTAAGGAGGGTTCTTTTCCGATGGTGAATTTGGGCTTCCCTCTTGGTTGCAACCCTAGGCTTGTTTCTACTTGGGACCCAATTCTAGCAAAATTCAAAAACAAGTTTGCTAGCTGGAAAGGGAAATATTTATATTTCGGGGGAAAGATTGTTTAATCAAAGCAGCCTTGTCAAGTTTACCCTTATTTTTCATGTCATTATTTAAAGCACCTGTTGCCGTCATTCGAGAGATGGAAAAAATCTAGAAATGTTTCCTATGGGCCGGATCCTCTAATCGCCTTCCTTTGTGTAAGGTTAAATGGAGCAAAGTTTGTCGCCTTAAATAATTCAACGGCCTTGGCATCCGTAACCTGGAATCTATGAACTAATCGTTCCTCCCCTAATGGTGGTGGCAATTTTCCATAACTCGTGATTCATTGGGGAAGAAAGTCATTTGCTTGAAATACGGTTGGAATGTCTCCAATTGGTATTTCGGTCTTACAGCTCACCCCCATCTCTCTCCGCCACTGATGCATATTCTGGATCTGCGTTTTACTACATCTTTCGCCTCTCTTCGATAACAATGGTTTGCGGTGGGTTTTGGGTAAGGAGGATAGAGTCTGCTTTTGGCATGACGTATGGATTGGAGAAAACTCACTCAGTTTGGCTTACCCTAGGCTCTTCTCTTTGTCTATCAATAAGGATGGTCTAGTCGAAGAATTCTTCTCCAATGCTTGGGCTATCACTTACAGAAGAAAGCTTTTTGAATGGGAAAATCAAGCCCACTTAGCCCTCATGCAAACCTTATCCCATATAAGACTACCTTCCTCATCCCCAGATAAAATCATTTGGACTCACTGCGGGAAGGGTATTTTCACTTTAAACGCGTAGCTTCTCCTCTGTCCCTTGATCAGTCCGAGTCTGCAAGCCTCTCTTTCCTGTTCCAAACTCGTCTGGAAGTCTGTCATCTCCGAAAATTCAATGCTTTCTTTGACTTGCTGCTCTGGATTGTCTCCCAACAGCTTGCTATCTCGAGGACATGGGGCTTTGTATTCCTATAGTCAATTGTATTTTTAGCCACTGCTCCATTGCTTTTGAAGATACCACTCACGTTTTTCTTGAATGCCCCCACTCTCAGTGTATTTGGTCAAAAGTTTTGTCATGGTGGGGAGTGAGCACTGTCTTCCCGACATCCTTCTCTGATCTTCTTTCTTAATGGGGAAGTCTGCTCAACATCAAGTCCCGAAAAGCATGGGCGCAATTTGCCATATTACACTTTGGCACATCTGGCTTGCTCGAAACACAAAGGTTTTCAACAACACTAGTGAGGACGCTACAGACACTTTAGCAAAAATTTCCACCATGTCCTTCACCATCTCAGCTAAATACAAAATTTGCATTTCTCCCACATGGTCCATATCCAACTGATCCACCAACTCAGTGATACAAAAACTAGTATAACAAATAGCTCGAGACTCATATTGCGCCCATGGATGCTCTAATAAAATAGTTTGAGGCCAATGATAAAATAAATTTGAACAAAAAAATTAGAAGATGTATATTCTAAAAGAGTGTCTAGAACTTAGTCGTAATAAAAATAAGTGGATTCGGACGAACGCACATTTGACGGGTGTGAGTGCTCATATCACCGTATTGGCAAAAATTTATTGGCTTCTGTTATTTTTCTCTCTTGGTGGACAATTTTTTAGTAGAGTAGAATGCAAAGGCATGTCTTGCTAACACATTAACTTTTCATCATCATTACATATATCATTTTTTTTTTCCCTTAATTTTTTACTATATATTTGATGTCCAGATTCTGTTAGTAATTACAGGACACATGTTTTGAGATAGTATACACTGCCCCCAAGTAGTTTTTATTTTTATGGGTCAATCGATCATTAATTTAAAGATTTTATCTAATCATTTATTTAATTTAATTCTTATTTAAACATGTTGCTTAAACGTAACTGTTGATGCAATAGTTAAGAACTTACTAAAAAAAATATCAACCACTGTACCAACAAGTACCAACGTGGCTTAAAATTTCAAGTCAAATTATTATTGAAATACTCTATAATAAATTCTAATTTCAATTGAAAATACCATATTTATATGCATTTGTGTATGTTTTTCTTAATATAATTTATTATTATTTGTCTAAAATGGACCGAATCATTTTGTAACATCTTTATGAGCTTGTTTGTTTTTCCTTAATTACCTCCGTTAAGTCACGGTAAGTTTCGTTAAGTTGGTGATGAAAACTTGAAGAAACTGGAAGTTGGTGGTCCATTAAGAAGCTGAAAGTCAGTTATGTTTGGTAAATGACTGACTGAATGTGTCGGTAAGTTGA
>JAYMTA010001350.1:0-20460 GCA_036897625.1 Pelargonium cotyledonis
CGTTGGCGACACTTTCAAGTTGCAACCACACATTTCACAGGTCATGCCTGACACGTGGATGCACAGAGGAGCGACTACATGTCCCTATTGTCGCCGCCAGATCACATTTAGTGAATTATAATTTATTTTCATATCTTTCGTCACATTATATGTACCTGATGTAATAAACTTGTTACGAATAACGAAATCTACGTATTTTAGTATATGTTTACGAGCCATTACTAATAAAGAGTCAAATTAAACAATTTCATATACATTCAACCGAAAAATGAGAGAATAATTTTTAAATGTGTGCCCTTTGACCTAGCTGGAAATCAGAATCAATTAGGTATGTTTATACTGCAAATTAAGTTCAAAATTAATTTTCATGAGATGGAGAAAAAAGAAGAAGTATATATTATATTTTGAAAAAGAGTAAGCTTAATTACAGTAGACACATTCACAAATTTGCAGCTATTTACGAATGTGTTGTTACATAAGACTATGACAGTCAAAGTTGTACCAAATTTACAATATTATCAGTGGCGGAGTCAGACCCAAAACTTAGGGGAGGAATAATTTTTAATTAATATTGTTTAAAATAGGGTAAAATAGGATGATTTCTTAAAATGAGAGTATGATATATATTTTTTTAGCGGAAATAACAATATATTATTTCATGGAAACAAGTACCGATATACCTTGAAGAACAGTAGCAAAATCGAACGTACTAACCAAACGCTAATACCAATTAGAGTCTGACATACTACAAACTGAAACACGAAACAATGAAAACAAAACTAGTGATAGAGCAACGATACAAAGAAACCACAATTGGAAACCGTCCTAGACCACCATATGAAGTTGGGTGTTACCGAGTCTACCAAGCTGAGGGCACTAGGCAAGCCTTCCCCCCCAACCTGTCCATTCAATGCCGAACTAAACTGGACTTTCTCCTCAAACTGAATAAGACCGATGAAACCAAGCCGACCCTGCAACCTGATTCTACCACGGAAGCCGCCCATCTTTCCTTCACTCTTTGCGGACCAAATCCGCGTAACAGCACAACTGACCTACAAAACAATTGAAAAAAAAAACTTGACATCATGACAAGAACTTCAAAAATTGGAGAAAGACCATTTTTCCTCAAAAGAATCCGAGATTAATCAACAAGAGACGATTGAACCGTCGCCGATAAAAGTACAACTGGCGGTGGCTCAAAGAAAAATTGTTGACGAAGAACTAGAAGCGGCGGCGGCGGCTATATTTTTCCAGAGAGAAAAAAGAGAGTATGATAATTAATACTACTTAAAATAGGATGATTTCTTTGAATTGCTTGAGATTTTAACATGATGGCAATGCTATTTTTCTTGGACTTGGGCCCAATTTAGAATATATTATTGCGGGCTTTGGGCCCAATCTAAAATTAGGGTAAAATTAGAATGATCATTCAAATATCCAATTTAAAATATAGTAAAGCGGGCCTAATCCATATAAAGATGAGAATTAAACAAGTTTCGAGAAATAAAAATATGGACTTGGCTTAGCCGTTGAGGATTTCAAATTCGTATTTGAGTTTGATCATATCAGATAAAATTATATTTGTACGCTATGGAAGAAGATATTTACAAATATTAAGGTACTTGTTTAATTTGATTTGTATTTTAATTGTTCGTGAGAACCATTCTTGCACCTAAATTTAATTTGTAATTGAAAAGCTACCTAAAGAGATTAGAATTCATAAGATTCATGAATAACATCATATGAATTTATATTCATTTACTGTACACAAAATAAAATGTATCTGAAAATCATTATGATTTTATAACTTAAATGGATCAAATTCAAACAACAATCCATGTATTCATGATTTTACAAAATTAGAGCAATTCCCCTTTGCCCTTTTAAGGTATGAAAATCACTATATATAGAAATAAAAATCACTGGTTAATTGTGATATTCAATAGTGTGTTGATGGTGTGGACTACAAAAAGGTGCATATCAAATGTAAATTGATAGAGCTCCAAAAGAAAGAAAGAGAAGTAGCTATGGCAAAATTGTTTGTTTTGCTAACTTTATGCCTTTGTTTAAGCTGCCATCACTTTGCAGTTGAAGGAAGCTTGAAGATAAACAAGGTGTGTATGCTAACTTTTTGTATATTTTATTTTTGTAAACCATGTTGGTCTTGGGTCTCAATACGATGTCGTATTGTCTTTAAAGTGTTAAGATATTGACGTTGGATTTAGGTCACGGCTTCATATCAAATTTTCTGGTAAATGACTAAGGTTTTGGTTCTTGCACATATTAATGCACCGTTAAAAAAAGTGTGTTCGAGAAGAGTACCTCTGACGTGAAAATCAAGATCTCTACACATTCTAAGATCACGATAAACAAGTGGAAAACACAAAGAACAGTAAAAATGATTCTTGTGCTCTTCGGAGTGTATTGAGTTTTCTTGCACGAGCAAAAATAAAAATCCATTTTCAATCGATTTTGGGAATATATTTGATAACTCCGAAAATCAGTTAATTTATTTATCATTTTTATTTGTTTCAGCAAACAAATGTCGAAACGGTATGTGTCGATATCTATAAGCAATCTGCACTGAATCACCCTGCGCTCAAAAATCACAAAATCCTGGTAACTCCCCACATTATTTCATTTCTATTGGTGTTATATTTCAATTTCAATTCTATATCAACAATAAGAATTTAAAATTTCCCAAGCGATATCATATTCATGACCCTCGTGCTTTTGATTCGCGGGCACGTAACAAAGGTTAACGCAAATGGTAGAATCTATAAACTATTTTAACTATGTGACAATTTCAAATTAATTTTTTTGTTGTCATTCATACTCTTAATACTAATGTATTTATGTTGATCAATCTTGTAGATGAAGCCAACTTTTCCGATACAGGAATGGTACCTATCCAACGACCGCAAAACAACATGATATCACAACCCGAAGATGTTCACCCTCTTAGTCAAGGAGTACCATATTATCATGTAAGGAATTGTCGCTCGATCTACTTAGTCATGTGATTAATTGGCGTCTTAATTACATTTTGCTTCAAACCTCAATGAATATAACGATTTTGTATACATATACATATGTATTGATGACTATATATTCTTGTGTTTGTAAATTAGTTTGCGTTCCTTCAAACTAATAATGATCGAGAGACCTACCATGGAGCAAGAGCATTAATGAATATATATAATCCGCACGTGGAAGAAAATCAATACAGTATGGCTTCAATTATATCACAAGCTGGCTCTGCTGAGAATACCGAAATAATTGGTGTTGGATGGGCTGTAAGTTTTTGTTTTTATTTTTTTTAATACATATATTTTTATTTTATTTATACATAAACTAATTGTTTTTTAACTTGCTAAATATTTCAGGTGAGCTCTCAATTATATGGTGACAACAAAACTCGAGCAACTGGATTTTGGAAAGTAAGATGATTTGATTAGTACGCTAAATTTTGTGATAATATATTTTAATCATTTATGTAGTTAGATTACAGTGCAAAATAACTAACTTATTTTAATAATACAACAGGTTGGTAACAAAGGTTGTTACTATGCACTTTGCCCAGGATTTGTTCATGTCGACAAAAACTATGTCCTTGGAGATGCTTACAAAGTTGTTTCAATACCCGGAGGAGCTCAAGCTGAAGTTGAGTATATGATAGCTCAGGTAAACATACTAAACTACGCACAATCGGTAATTATGGGAACGTAGTATGTAATAATTTTGTTCATTTTTCAGGATAAAACAACTGGAAATTGGTGGGTGACAGACAGAGATGTGAAAATTGGATATTGGCCCAAAGAGTTGTTTACTTCTTTAGGGGGCAATTCGACTAAGGTGCAGTTTAGAGGATCAGTTCTTGGTTCTTTGGGAAATGGAATGAGCCCTCCAATGGGAGGTGGGAAATTTCCTGACAAAGATTTTGGTACGACGAGTTATTTTGAAAAGATAAAAATAACTCCAATGGGACAGACCCCAACCCATAGTCCCAAGCATAGAAACCGATAGTTTGACAAGTTCATGAGCTATCTGATTTGCTGAGCGATAAGCAAAACTAAAAGACACGCTTTGAAAACAACTTTTAAGCACTGAACAATCACCAATTAAGAAACCAACCCTACTCCTATCAACTGTAGAGGTTTTAAGCAGATTAATAACATATAATGAGTCTGCCTCCACATGAAATTTCTGACCTTAGGAGGCACCTCCAAACTCCACAAAACTTTCCAAACATCATCAGATATATCATTAATACCCCCTAAACTTTCAACACTATGTTGTATCTTATAGGCATCCTCCTGCATATATCCCTACAACTTAAAGGGATAGAAATTATTGCCTGAACAATATATATCATGAGAAAATAACATTATAACGAACCGTACGTTGTGATACACATCATAACTAGAGAAATCCAATCCTCGCATAAACCCATACTTCGCATCACTTCTTCCACAAACCTCCATTCCAACCGGTGATATATTTTAGTGCCGAAATTCCAACCTGCCCTTGACTCTTTACTTGCGTCCAATGAGAAATTTCTGACGCAATGGAGATGTTATCGGAAACTAGCTAACCGTCCGGGAATGAATGCACTTTGCGATTCATAAATGCAAGAAGCCAACACCTTCTTCAATCTATTTGCCAATGTTTTGGCTACCAATTTATAAACTATATTGCACAAATTAAAGCTATTGGACGAAGATCTCCCATATTCTCGATCTGGACACGATTTCTTCGGTACTAACACCAATAAAGTGTCATTCAAACCTTCTGGAATCCGCCCCTCAGACAAAATACGAATACACTCCCTCCCGAGTTACATCCGTACCAATGATATCCCAATAAGCTTTGAAAAAAGCAGGATTCATACCATCCGGCCCGGGAGCTTTGATTTGTCCGGTTGCATCGAGTCCAGAGCTTGTTTGATTTCATAAGCCTCAAAAGGATCGAGCCATCAGTTTGCAATTATCACCATTTGTTATCCTTGTCCCAATCAATTGACAAACTGGAGCACAATTAGCTATTAACCTGAGCATTAAACATCTTTTTAAAATAATTAGCATTAATAACCTCTTCCATTCCCTCCCCAACCTTACGCCACTCCCCATTATCATCTTTCAATCTCTCCAACTTATTGTTCCTGTTTCTTCTTGATGCAGCAGCATGAAAGAATTTAGGATTTACATCTCCGTCTCGATCGCAACCAATGTACCTTGGCACGCTGCTTCCAGTACTTGTCATTTAATTCCAAAAGACGGAAATACTCCTTCCGAGCCCTACTCCCACCACCTAAACCTACTGCTTCAACTCCACTAGCCCAAATTTTTTTTTTTTTTGGGACTGGATTCGTACTCTTGCTGGTTTGTCTGAGTTGCCATGGATTTGTCTTGGTGACTTCAATGATATTTGATGTATGGAAGGAGGTGGTGGCAATTTAGAGGTGGTGGAGGAAGCTAGGAGGACTTATTTGGACCTCCTTATGAGTCAAAATATTTTTTGGCAGCAGCGTGCAAAAAAGTTTTGGCTCAAAAATGGTGACTTGAATACGAGATTCTTCCATAATGCAGTGTCCGGACAGAAGCGATTCAATTACATTGCTAAATTGAAGACAGAGAATGGAGAGTGGCTTGAGGAGGGAGTCTGGTTAGGTGATTATATCACGCCTCATTTTATGAATGTTTTTGCTTCGCCGGCGGATGTAACGGAAGTGGAGTGTGAGGGGGTCGATCGGGTTGTCACAACGGAGCAAAATGAAGACTTATTATGCCCTTTTACGGATTTGGAGGTAAAAACCGCTTTAGATAGCATGCATCCGGATAAGAGCCCGGATCTGGATGGTTTGAACCCGATGTTTATTCAAAATGATTGGCTGATTGTTGGTAAAGAGGTGAAGAGAGCTTGTTTAAATTATTTGAGGGGGGAGCTACCGGATATGCTTAATGAAACGTCTGTTGTCCTTATTCCGAAGAAGCAAAACCCAGAAGTTATTGGTGATTTGAGTGTCTCCAAGATGTTGGCAAATAGGTTTAAGCGGGTCTTACCGGCGATTATCTTCGAGAACCAAAGCGCTTTTATTCCCGGTAGGCTTATTGTAGACAATATTTGTATTGCCAACGAAATCTTTTATTGGTTGCATAGGAAGTTGGAGGGGAGAACGGGTTGGGCGGTAGTTAAATTGGACATGGCAAAGACGCACGATCGAGTTCGTTGGGACTTTCTTGAGGCTATGCTTGGTAAGTTGGGTTAAACTTATCAAGATGTGGGTTAGGTCCGTGAAATTTAGAGTGTCCCTAAATAATGCGTTGCTTGATGAATTTACACTGGGAAGAGGTATGCGACAAGGCGACCTTTTGTCGCCATACTTATTTCTTGTATGTGTCGAGGGATTATAGGCTTTGATTAAGAGAAGGGAGGGAGCGGGATTATTGCACGGGTGCTGCGTTGCTACGGGGCACAGTCGACATCACACTTATTTTTTGCCGATGACTCGGTTCTTTTTTGTAAGGCTAAAGCAGTGGAATTGGAGTGCATAAAAGAGGTTCTGTCCAAGTACGAAGCTTGTTCTAGAAAAGCAGTTAACTTTGCGAAGTCTGATATAAGTTTCAGCTCTAATGTGGATAGCAGTGAGGCAGTGGCTTTGGCTGGTGTGTTGGGAGTGGGTCACTTAAATAAGGTGGCTTTGTTTCAACCGATGGTTGACAAGGTAAGGACGCGTTTGGGAGGGTGGTGTAACAAATGGTTGTGGAAGGCGGGGAAGGAGTTGTTGGTGAAGTCGGTGATCCAAGCGATGCCTAATTATGTCATGGGCATGTTTCTTTTTCCGGTATCGGTTTTGTGAGGAAATCGAGAGATTGATTCGTCGGTTTTGGTGGGGAACGAGGCGTGTTCATTGGGCCAATTGGAGCAAACTGTGCAATTGAAAAAATTATGGAGGTTTGGGGTTCCGCTCTTTCCGGGAAATGAATGTCGCGTTGCTAGGCAAGCAAGGATGGAGGTTGGTGTTGAATTCCTCGTCACTGTTTAGTCGGGTTTTCCGAAGCAAATATTACACGTTGAGCTCTTTCTTGAAATAAAGAAAATAATTATAATTATTTCTGATTTTTTTATTCATGTAATTTATATTTTCACTACTCATAAAATGTCAAATACAGTAAACTCCACATAGAAACATATAATATAGTAAAGTCCTACTATATTAACTGTGATCTCACTCCTACAATAGGGACATGCAGTGGATCCCGCCATCCACGTGTCAATGCACGTCCAGTGGAATGTGTGGCTGCAACGTGGAAGTGATGCTAACCAGTCTCCAATACAGCTAAACTCTGAAAGACAACATTGACATTTCGTAGCGTCGTACGGAAGTCCGTTGGAATTGAACGAGCGTTCGAGAACATCATCTTCAGAGTAGAATGGGGCGGTAGAATGTTGTTCTCGTCAAAACTCATTCTAGGAATCCTATCTCGTACCCTGGGATCAACTCCAACTCGTGGGATGTTGCCCATATCTACCTCTATGGGTCCTAAGCGATGGCATGCTCCTCTAATCATACGCACATAAACTAGACACAAACCACATGCTATAGTGAAAAATAGAGTGGCAAGAACCAAGAATGCTACCGCAGCTCCTAGGTATGGGCAATAGGCGTTGGGGTTGGACGCCATGGAAACTACTGAAACCTCATATCTGCCACCTTGATCCATTGTCCCTGCTATCAACAAAATTAACAAAAAACTGTGTGACACTACTATTATTACAACAGACACAACTTGAAGCCCAAACTTACAGAGCCCAAGTTTCAATCCGAACAAATTGCTATAAATATAAACCTCACCTGACTATGAGAGTGAGAGTGAGAGTGCGTAAAACTAGAGAGACAGGCCGACAGAAATAGTCTGGATATGTGGTCTACAAACACCTGTAAATCAAATTTATCAGAAAAATCTAAGGCACTCATAAATGTAGTAAACAATTTTCATTTTTTTCATTTTTTGTTTTCGTTTCTAGTCCTATGTACTTGAGACTTGGAAAATTTAGAACATGTGTTAAGGTATAACATTTTTTATATTTTTTTATTGAGTCTACGTTAATTTTAAATGGAAAAACATCCAATTTAATCAATTACCTATCCATATCGTACTATTTTAGTTCATGACCTTTAAAACGAGTTTATTTACTAAAAAAAAAAGTGTGTCTGGGCCATTTTAACCCAAATGTTAACGAAATTGCAACCACCATTGAAGTCGACACAATCCGCAACCGATCCCGGCCGCGAACACCTCCCTCCCGCCTACGACCACAATTCTCGGCCAGTGATGAAGTCGACGCCACCTTTCTAGACCACCTACGAAGTCGACACCACCATACTCGGCCGCCGCCTATACCTCTCTTATCTTCCATCCACCGGAAGAAGTCACCGCCTAAGACCTCCTTTCTCGCCGTCGACTCTGTAGGCGCCGACGACGGGACATCAAGGAGGGTGGTGGTTGGTTTCCAGGTGGCTTTACTTAGGGTTTTGTACAAATTTACAATAAGGGTTTGGCTTGAAAATTTGAAAACTAATTAAGGGTATAACAGTGAAAATGTATTATAAATAATTGACTTTAAATTCAATTATGTTAAAAAATTATTATAATAATATTAGTCATTGTCATGTCATCATTTTATGATTAAAATATATTTTTTTATCGAAACATTAACGCTTCTATTAAGAAATTTAACGAATATCTTTACACAACACGATTTCTTCGACATTTGGGTTAAAATGGCTTAATCATGTATTTTGTTGTACTAAATATGCACGTTTTAAAGGTCAATAACTAAAATGGAACAATATAAATAGGTCAAGAACTAATTTGAACTTTTTTCCATTTTAAATTACTAACATAATTCCAAAAGCCCACTCTGTTTCGCTCCTCTCTCTAGAAACCTTAGTTGTCATATTCAATTATTCAACAATGTTTCTTGTTTGAACCATCGTCAATCTTTTTGAGATCGGTAGTTGTTCAATAGTTTTTGCGCACATTATTTCAATCAAATAAACACATATTCAACAGATTTGACATGATTAGTCTCTTTTTTCCGTTGGTTCCATTATCACAATTGACTCATTTATTTCAATTCAATTGTAGATGACGTATTATCAAGATATCATTTCCGCTTTCATTATTGACTAGTTTGTGAGAATATGTTTACTACCGGTAGATTTTTTTTCTTCATTTTTAACTATGGATTGAAGGGGATGATAAAACTAGTGCTTTCGGTTTGACTGTGGGTGATACCTTAAATCCTGTTTAGCGTAAAGTTAGTATAATTAAATTGTAGTTTTGTTATTTGTTTCGCTAATAAGATGACTTACGTTTCGCCTAAGTCGTCGCGTTATATGTCAAACTTAGAGTAGTGGGTAGACTTACAGGTACTTGACAGGATTTCATATTTGTAAAGTTTGATCTATATTTAAAAGAATACAAGCTACTTTAAAAAAATTAAAATTAGTAAAAAACATCATGCATAACAAATATTCCGTGAGACTCAACAAGTTTTACATTTTTCATAAAATAGTTTTATAAAAACTAAGAGAAATATTTCATAACTAAACAGACTCAAAAAGCCAATAATGAACCGAGCATCAAATTCACTAAAAAAAGTGGTTTATTTCATATACACTACTAGCTTATATCGCGTGCATTGCACGTGTAATGCACGGATTTTAAAACTTTATTATAAAAAATGCAATTATAATAATATGAAGAGTTGATATAAAAATATCCTGTCGCCTTTAAACAAACGAATTAATTGTTAAAAGTTTAAATGTAACATGTAATTATTTCATTTTGACACTTTTAAACAAATCGAACACTTGCTTCGCATTTATATAATTGTTTTAGTAATATATGTTTGATTTGCTAGGCTATGAAATATCATTATTAATATGAAATGAAAAGAATAATTAATTTGAAAATTTGCATTTAAAGCAGACTATTTTAACACGTCGTGCCATGCATATAGATGCCCCTTGAAGTGCGCTCTATGCAATTTCAATTTTTTGTACTTAATTTTTAATATGATGCACTTTATTAACATCATCAAATTTAAGGTTGCCCAGTTGAGTGTTGCTTTGGGCTCAGTTGTGTCCGTTGAAATATTTGAGTTATTACGTAAAATTGTCACTAGGTAATGAAGATATTCACGATGATTTTTTCATGTTCACTCCGTCGTCGACATGAATGGCTTAAGCGAAGGGGATTCGTTATCTCTGAGAGAGTCCATTTCATTTTTTGGGGGGCGCAAACTTGGCTTCGTTGGCCGGTTGTGAGAGTGACGAATTCTCGAGCCATTCCCAACATTTGAAGATGAGACCTTAGAATCTAATAGTCGGATACCAATGGCAACAATGAAGAGCCTGTTGTCTTGGAAGGTTGAAGATATTATTCTTGAGGGGGCTAAGGATGGTCCTCGCGTGGAGGGTGTCGATCAAGATTGTGTCAAATATGTTGACGAGAAGGATGACCCTCTCGAGACTGGCTCTCATGTTGGCCAAGACTTGAGTATCGTGATGTTCATCAGCAGCAAACATGCTTGTGGTGAAATTGTTTACTAACGTGCATCTTACTCAATTAAGTCGAAAATGGTTTATATCCTCCGAGCAGGATTAGGCTTCCCATGCCCCTTTGTGGTTGACCTAATTGGATTTTACGGTGTCACTTCATCTCACGATGCGTCTTGGCATATTATTGGAATAAAAAATGCTATTTGTCTCAAATTTATTTCTTTTTTTACAAGCAAACTTAACAATCAAAGTCTCAAACATGAAACCTTAAAAAAAGCAAGAGTCTTAAGCCACTAGCCCATTAATGGTTGTTAAATTTTGTACAAAGTGATGTGATGGTTTATATGAGAAACAAAAATATTTCTTAATTTTATGATTTAATATTAAGTTTACTCGAATAATAACTCAACATATACAATATCAATATACCATTACCCTTTACACTTGATGTATTTTGATTCGTCTAAAACATCGTTAGAATATAAAATGTGACGTTCTTTAGTAATTGACACATCTCTTTATATAATATTTCAAACATATAGCATTACTCATTCACTCGGTATGTTCCTGTGGCCCAATTGGCTATAGTCCAAATAAATTCATAGTGGGCTGTTTTCATTTAGTGAGAATAGTTTGAGTACATTAACATTGGGCCCAGTTGATTGTTGTCCAAATCAATTCACAATGGCCCATTTTCAATTTGCAACATTTTGAGTACAATAAAAATGAAAACTAGGTATCATAATTCCCACTTTTTTCTAGACAAAGTGTTGCATGTATGTTTGAAGTAGTACCGGCAATTCGGGTTCGGGTTTAGAAGAGAGAGCGACCGGACCCAACCCGCTACAAGTCGGGTAACCTGTTGTGGGTCTCAAGTCGGATCTCGGGTCAATTATATTAAAACACTGTTTTAAAAATTAAAAACAACACCAGCAACATAGCAATCTTAATAACATTTAACTAGGAAATAGCTATGATGCATTGTTATCTGGAAAACCTATATATGCCTACATATCACAATCAAAGCCAACAAAATCAAACCACGTACTTGTTTTCAGCGAGTGAACAGCGTTCAGCTCGGTCTGGTTTCGCCGGAGAGTAGAGATAGAGTTATTTGGAGTGGATTTGTAAGGATTTCCGGCAGAGGAGGATAGAGCCGATCAGCTGCTCTGTGGCGGTGATGTTGGGTTTGTCTTTATAGAACTACTGGGTATGACTTATGAGTTATGGGGTTCAGGAATATTGATTTAGAGTCAATTGGGTAGGTGGGTAGGTTAATGGGTTTTCTCTTTCTATTTTTAAAAGGAATAATAATAATAATTTCACTAAAGCAAATCAGGTAACAAAAGAGGCAGTGGAATCTGCAAACTATGATTTGCTGGTGGTTCACTAAAAGTTTTCAAAAAAATATAACAAAACAAAAAATAATCTCACTTCTGCGGTTTGATCAAACTCATATGAATTGAAAAGAACTCAAAACAAATAACCAATAATTTGATTCTTCCTATTAGACTCGGATATATTCTTAATTTATTTACAATTACCTTTATTACAACAATTTTATAAGAAGAAAAATATTTTTAAAAGTTTTTTTTGACGGAAAATTATTTTAAACTAGGGGATAATAAAACTAATAAATTTTCGCTTATCAAAATAATAAAAATTATGATAATATTTAATTATTAACACATTCAATACAATAGTAACATTTTTATATAAAAAAAACAAACAAAACAATTGTAACTTAACTTTATTAATGTTTATTTTGTTTCTAACATTTTAATTTACAATATTAATTAAGAAGCTCTATAGCCGATTCACATTACTCTAGAATATAACACTACGAGAATTCAACACATTTCCGACACCCTTTATTTCCGACAGACAATGGCGTCGGAAAAATTGACTAAAAAAATATTTTTTTTTTCTTTTCCGACAACAAATGGATTACAAAATGTTGAATAACAGAAAGCTAAAAAGCAAGAAATAAAAATGGAGGCAAAGACCTCAACAAAGCTCTTTCACACTAAACATGGCAACAAGCTTACACAACAGATTAACATATAATATGAATAATGTATACATACCAGACACTTACTTTAAAATGATATGCTAGTTTAAACCTAACAGAAACATAAAATGCTATAAACCTATACCACTTGAAATGTATAATCATATGAACCCTAACCAATCCCATAATACGCTTAACTGAACATAGAACAATCTTGTAATATATATCAGAGATAATAAATGCATTACATGGAAACACAACCATGGTAATGAGGACATGAGCTTACATGTTTTAGTGGCATCAGAAGAAACTATCTGACTTGAAATTATTGATGGTGTTGATCAGTCCATGAAAACATGTTCACCTGAAAGTTTAATACACACACAATTGGAATCTAAAACTTAAAAACCAATTTACAATCACGACCTAGAGGCCAACCTTCCTTAACTAATAACACAGTTAAGGAATCAGATTTTTTGAAATTCGTACACTCTTTGGGTGTACGAATCAACATAAGTGAAGAGTAAGTGCCAGACACAGCAACAACACCACCAAGAACCACAATGACTCCATCCAAAACCAGATCATGCCAACATGAACTCAAGAACAAAACCAAATTTCAAACAATTTGCACTAATTCACCTAAAGGTCCTTTCATCCGAGGAACAATATATATCTCAAGAATCATAGACTTTTACGTAAATGCTCAATTGAAAACACACACCGCCAATGACCAAACTCCGATTGCATAGGTTTCCTTCAAGCATTGATTGAACTGGTACTTAAGCAGTGAACACCAATGAACCATTAAGCACACACCATTAATCAAACTGTCATTGGTGCTCACTTAATGAACTTCCAAACAGTGGCATAAAGACAATACATGAAACCCAATAGGCATAACAATCAAGCACCACCAACAGCAAAAGAAAAACGTTATTACAAGAATAAAATAACAAAGCTTCACTCTCAACACAACAGCAACAAATTAATCACGCACCATTAATCATGCAACCAAGAGATCATTCACCACTCAGGTAGCCCAACAGAGACCCAATAGCTTATTTAAGCATAAATTCAAAGTGGCAAAATTGCTAAAGCTCTGTTTCTTTTTTCCAGTAAATTGGATATCTTAATTTGCCTCTCTTTTCCCCTTCAAATTCTCGGGAACCAAACGAGCACAAAACGATGAGAAAAGAACACATACGAGACGAAACTCGACAGGGGAATGACTTGCCTGATAAAAAGATAGGTCCAAACGTGTTCGACCAAACCCTAGAGACAAAGAAATCAGGGAAAAGCTCGCGGCTTTATGGAGAAAACGAATCGATAGATGAATGTATCGAAACGAGGAGAGGTGTTGATAGTGATTAGAGGAGATGGATCTGCGTGTGTTGATTGGGGACGACGATTGTGGCCGTCGATTGGAGACGACGAGGAGGGTGAGGGAGGAGAGGCGGGGATATCGGCGGCTACTGAGGAGTGTTGGGGGAGATCGGCGGCGACAGAGAGGTGGTGTGGGAGATCGAGGACAGAGACAGTGACAAATACGAAAATCTTTTGATTTAGGACTAATAAATGAATCAAATAGTATAATTACGTGGTTGACTCAATTTATGCACAAAATTAAAATATACTACTATATATATAAGTCAACCACGTGTACATATGTATATCTCACTCTCTCCTCTCCATCTCATGCCAGCAGCCTTCATCTTCTTAACTCAACGTGGAAATGCAGCAACACCATAGAACATACCTATCATGTTTTGATCCATTTTTGTCTTTTTGTGGGTTTTGCGTCTAGTTCATCCACCACACCAATTTCATCTTAGTCACTAACTCAAGCTACCAACAATGTTTGCATCTTCTCTTTATTAATCATATAAAGAACTAATGAAAACAAATGAAGTAAAGTATTAGTAACAAATTAATTCAGAAAATGACGAATTTTAGAGCAAATTTAAAGCAAATGGATGTATGATTAAAGAAATATCTTAATGCTTTTTCTTTGTGAGATTTAGTAAACATAACAATGTCTAGGGAGGAACCAATCTAATGTTTGGTTCATTATAGAACAATGGAGGTTGTGGAGAGGTAGAGTGGCCGGCAATTGTAGTGTAAAGTTGGAGAAGAGGAGTACGTGGATTAAGAAAATTATGGAAGGAGGAAAATAATAATTAAGGTTAATTATATTTCAAAACTACGTAATTTTAATTTACTCATTAACCACTTATACAAAACTACGTAATTTTAAGAGTTCGTGAATATATATATTTACACATATATTTTTGTATTTGGAAAGCAATATATATATATTGCTTATATATATATATGCATGAAAATGAAAAAAAAATGAAAATTGAAAAAAGAAAATTGGAAAATTGAGAAAACAGTCAAACTAAATAAGTTTATAGTTCTTCATAGAAAACAGAAAACAGAAAATGAAAACAGTTTTCCATAGCTAATTTACACCGTTGCCGCTCTAAGAGCAACCGTAGCAGTAAAGAAACCTAACCGACAACTACAAAAATTCAAGGACTTTTTTGGTCTAAATCATGAGGTTTCTAAACGGGTTAACAAATTTGCGGTTGGCACCTTTATGTCGTTCTACCACATTCAGACTAATTCTCACTCGAGCCGAAAACTCGAACTCGAGACCTCAGGTTAACCTGAAACAATCTCTCATCAGTTGAACCACTAAGCTATTTTAGGATTACACTGCACACAAATACACAATTAGTCCAATATCCAAATAAACATCAAAGAGAATTGATTGCAGGTGGAGGCCCAGAGAGCATTCAAAGGCCTAATGTAAACCAAAAGGTCCAAATCTATGTATTCGGACATCCAATGGGTCGGACCCGTTCTGTTCTGGTGAGGAGTGGTGTTTGGTTGTTGGCGGCGAGCCTTGTTCACCGACTCAGTATCGTCGCTACTGACAGTAACTGGAGGACTCGAAATTCGACTTCTCTCCATCCCACATTTCCGCAAACTTGTTGCGGCCAGGACGGCGGCCAGGATCTTCATACCCGAGTTCTCAAGGAGATCATGCTTCGAATTGGAATTGGAATGGTGTGCAAGGACCATTTCCGCATCGTACGAAGAAGATGGATGAGCAGTGGCAGAAGAGCCGTGCTGAGCTTCGGAGACGGCAGCCACGGCGCGCTGGGACTGCCCTCTTCTCTGACCGGAACCGGATTGGGCGGAGACGATGCTTACGAGCCCACCCTAGTCCCCGGCCTCACGTCCGACATCACTAGTGTAGCCGCCGGCCATTACCACTCCCTTGCCGTCACTTCACAGGGTCAGCTCTGGGCTTGGGGCCGCAACAACGAGGCTCAGCTCGGCCGCGCCATTACTTCTTCTACTTCTAGGTAACATCATTTCATTTCCCTTTGAATTACTGCTCCTGAAAAGCAAAATCCTGAATTTTTAGCTACTGATTAATTTGAATCATGAACCTTACTTCATGACCCAATTTTATCACTTTCTTGATCTCAAACCATATGCCCTGTGTTTTTCCAAATATGATCTTGAATCATACTCGTTTCAACTTAATATCTAAGAAATTAAGATAAGGATGCGTTTGGGAACATAAATTTGATTTGATTGAAATTTTGGATTTGAAATGTTGTATTTCAAATACAAATATAATGCTTGGTAATTCATAGAATTTCAAATGACAAGGCAAGTGTCATTTGAAGTCCTATGTTCTAACCATGTTTTGAATGTTATTGCATTTGACTCAAATCCAAATTCAAATTCTTGGTGCTCTCAAACACTTCGTTTGACTCAAATTCAGCATTTCAAAACAAATGTTGGTTCCCAAACATACCACTTGGAACTAGAATCATTTTATATTATTACAATTTGATTTCATTGTTTAACCGTAACATGGATGTATGAAGTAGCAATTTCTTTTCGAATATCACCATGAGATACAAACACTATTTGCCTATGTATAGCATCAGTTGATCACTAAGAATAACTTTGGTCTAATTTTATGGTGGAAACTTATTGGATTGCCAAGGGAATTGGTGATAGATATGCTGGTTACGAATGTATTTGTGTTGTATAAGCTGAGCTTAGGTCGTGAGAGGTGCCTTCAAATTTGATATTAAAGGTGAAGTACTGAATGTTGAGCTCCGGTTATTGGCAGAGATTCATGGAATAAACCAAGGAGAGTAGAAGGGTTGGACAAAGTGAAGGTTTGTGCTGCATTTGCTTCTGGTGTCATTTCTGCAGCCATTGGTGATGATGGCTCTCTGTGGGTGTGGGGAAAGTCCAAGCGTGGACAGCTTGGTCTTGGAAAACATATAATTGAAGCTCCTGTACCTTCCAGAGTTGAAGCACTTGCTGGAGAAAAGATAGTTAAGGTGGACACTGATGCTTATGTAGAAAATATAGTTAATAGTCCAATAATTTGCCAAGATCAAAAACAAAATTTCACTCCCTTCATCTCCGAAATGAGTGTCCATTTTTTGTTGTTGTTAGTTACGCATGAATTACCAGCAATATTCCTAAGATAAGTTAGTTAGAACCCCTTGATATTGTTACAACACTAGTACATGGGTTTGTAAGGGGGAAAGCCCAGCTCAAACTAACTTGCCCGTAATTTTTACTCCATCCGTCCCAAAATTGTTTGTTTTCCATCTTTTGTGAAAGTTAAAGATTAGTTTTTTAGAATTAGTTTTTTTTTTTACTCTTATACCCCATGTGCTCTTTTTGTAACAAAGTCAAGGAGCCAACTCATCTTAAGGATATAGAAAATGGACAATTTTTTTGGGGCAATTTTCATAGAGAAAGTGGACAATTATTTTGGGACGGAGGGAGTACAAAAGTTGAAAACTAGACCGTCAATTTGGGATGGAGGGAGTAATAATTAATGATCAGTTTATGTAACATGCTTGATGCTTCAACTCTCATATGTTGTATGATGGGAAAGCTTAAGTGCTGCTTTCATTGACAGGTCTCGCTTGGTTGGGGCCATGCTCTTGCACAGGCTGAGGATGGAAAATTGTTTGGATGGGGCTATTCAGCCGATGGTAGGTTAGGAGAGATGGGGAAAGCTTTGGAGACATCTCCACTCGATTCTAGTGCATATACACAAAGAAGTAACAGTGAACTCTCAAGCTCAATGATTGAGGCTGCTGAGAAGTTGGTTCTGGAAGGAATAGAGAAGGAAAAAGACATGCCGATAGTCTGGAACCCTTCTTTAGTGGACGAGCTTCATGGTGTTGACGTTGTAGACATAGCATGTGGGCTTGATCATTCCTTAGTTCTTTGCCGTAAGTAATAGTTGTGTTAAATTTCATGTGCACGAGCAGATATTGTCCCTACTTATGTATCCAATTTCAGGTGATGGCACCTTATTAAGCTGTGGAAGCAATGTATACGGTCAACTGGGCAGAGCAAAAAACGATTTGGGAATGTTGCCAGTTGACATGAGCTTCCCTCCCAAGTCGATTGCATCGGGGCTTGGGCATTCCTTGGCAATATGTCAGACAGCTTCAGCTGTTACAGAAAGTGGTGGGAACATCGTGTCGTGGGGATGGAACCAGAGTTCCCAGCTTGGAAGAGCGGGGCCAGAGAACCTTCCGATGGTTGTCCGAGGGATGGAAGGGGAAACTCCTATTTCAGTGTGTGGCGGGAGGGTACATTCCATGGCGCTCACGTCCAAGGGAGAGGTGTGGGTTTGGGGTTGTGGCAGGAACGGCAGGCTCGGGTTAGGAAGCTCAAGTGATGAAAATGAGCCTGTTATACTAGAATTCCTGCAAGACTATGAAGTCTTACAAGCAACAGCAGGGTTTGATCATAATCTAGTTTTGGTAGTGGATTGATGTAGATTGTAAATCATTGGCTATATGTATTGTTGATTAGCCTTGTGCTTTTGTGCCATACTTTGGAGTTTAGTTTTGTTGGAGGAATGATTATTGATAGATATAATTAATTTCATTTGATATATACTCTTGGGTATTTTCAAAAACATATATAAAAAACAGACCAAATATTATAACTCAAATTATCGAATATCAAATATGAAATTAATTATCGAATAACAATATTTGACATAAATTAGAGGATACAAGTAACGCATAAGTTATTCTATTGGCAAACCTTCGAGTAGTTTATACAAATAAAAAAAATACTAGACTAAAAGCACTAAAAATCTCTTCTTTAGAGTTCAAACACACTTAAAAACACTGTAAAATGTCAATCTCAAACATTATCTAGAAGATTTCCTCGTCAAATTGTTAGACTGGATACAATGATGATCACCTCTTCAGTCTAATAGTGGTTGAACTCCTAAATCGCATCAAACTCGGTTGAATTTCAACCCCGCTCCATGATCCAACCAACTACCTCACAAACAACGTCTCTTTGTGCTCTTCATACACATATGAGTTTATTTATAGATTTGACGTGATATATTCTCAAAACCTTAAAGAATAATTTAAACGTTTGTCATCCAGATAAGATCTCGTTATTTAAACAAGAAATAAATTTTAAAGACCAACTATTAACAAGATCACGTAATAAAAACTAATATTAATTTATGTTTATCGGTCACCCTCCCAAACGAAAAAAAAAAAAAACAAACGAAAGAAAATAAGAGGGATAATTAACAAATCAACGATGTGATTTGATGTAATTAATCTAAAGAGAAAATGGACACTCGCTCGGAGAGGAAAATGAGTGTAATAGTGTAGTAGATGAGGAAGAGAAGCTAAGAAAATTTGGGGATTGGGACTGCGAACCATTGTGGCTGTGTGGGACATGGATTGGATTCCATAATTGGAGCGAGAAGGTGACTTTTTGGCTACAGATTCAGATTCTGTCTCGCTGAGCCTGAGCCTGACCAGTAGTTGTTGCGTCTCCACCCTCGTCTTCTCTCTTCACAACAAGATTCAACAATTCACGGACAGAGACGCGACGCTATGCTGGAAAACCCTACTCTTGCTCCTCTGCTGTGGTCCTCTCTCTCAACCACAGAACCCTAGGCTCAATTTAGCCCCAAATCACAACACACACACAATCAAGAACTTGCAAGATCCTGATCCAAGCCAATTGGCAATTTGATTAATCTTCAACAACCTTTACAAGCTCATGAACACTGTATTTAACCTCCCTTCCTTCTCTAACAGACTCGTAACTAACTTCTAAACTAACCAATGATAGCTTGACAGCTCAGCCTAGCTGTTACAACAAACAAACAATCAAAACGACAATCAAAACGCTTCGTTTCACTAACTACTCTTGCTACGCTGCGTTTCACTTACTTGCTGACTTCCTAAACGATGTCGTTGCCTTCTTCTTCTTCTTCATTTATGATTTATGACCGTTGGAGGCATAGCAATACTTCCTCTTTAACCAGATTCTTGACCTCAAGGATCAAATTGAGGCCAGTTCTTTTCACAAAATCCCAATCTTCCCATGTTGCATCCTCTTGAGAACCATAGGACCATTGCACGAGCACCTGGACCACATCCATGTTGTTCCTCTTGACCATCTTCCTGTCAAGCAAAGCTACTGGAGCAATTTTCAACAGTCCATCTTCAGTGACCTCAGGCAATGAAGTTTGCAGTGAATGGTGCTGACCCAACTTCTTCTTCAGCAAGCTCACCTAAAAGACATGATGTATTTTGGAGCTCTTAGGCAACTTGAGCCTGTAAGCCACTGTACCCAACTTTTCCAGAATCAAATAAGGATAAAGGTTTTTTTAGTACCCAAACTTTGCTCGTATACCCAATTTAGTACCTAGACTTTTATTACATACCCAATTGAGTACCTATTCTTTAATTCTAAACTCAATTTAATACCTACCGTTACATTCCGTCACCTCACCCATTAAGTCACGCATACGTGGAAGCGGACG
>JAYMTA010001351.1:0-20456 GCA_036897625.1 Pelargonium cotyledonis
AAAAATGGACGTGTAAAAATGTGACAATCTTCAGGGGTGGTAAAAGTTACATCATAATCTTTAGAAAAAATATGTGTAATAAGTCTATATAAGAGGAAAGGTACGTGTAACCTTCCCTATATTCTAACACAGAGGTCTCCACCAACGACCTCTTTGCTTGCTTTTACTCCGACATTCATGCAATATTCTAATCATTTTTCTATTTCAACAGATTACATACATCCTCCATACCCATATCTTCATCACTATCTTATACCTACATCCGCGTGCGTAGCACCTTAATCCATCACTAATATTCACTCATATGTCATCGTTTCCCATGTCTATAAATGTCTCCCTCCAGCACGACGCCGTTTAAAACGGCTATGCCATCGTGGCCTATGTCTGTGCATAGTTGATCTACATCTATTGAGTATATGCCTACACATATGGCATATTGTGGTCTATGCCTATGTTATTGCCGACTTTGTTTATGTCTCAGCCAACGTTTGATTTTGATGAATTATTTGGCAAGGCTTGTTATTTTCATCTAATTTTTGTGAATATATAATTATATTTGTCACTAAGTTGATAGATGCATGACATTTTTCATTCTAATTTTGTAATATTATACAACGCATGATACTTGTACTCCAACTTTACGTTGCGGTCACGTGCTATTAGGATTCCATCCTCTATGGTCCTTGAGCGTGGGGCAAGTATTCTGGCCTTTGCTGCACATGTGCATACATACGGTGGATCCGTTGGAGGATTGTCCTCCAGGCAAACCTCAGGTTGGTCGCCTCAAGGTTGTTTTGCACAAAAGGGAAAGAGAGTACCATTTATATAATTTGTTTTATCCTTTAATATGAAATGACCATGTTACCAATATATCATTCTCAACTTGTTTTACAGGATTTCAAACACTGCTGTTGCCCGAAAAGTGTAGAAGGTCTTAAAAAATATCCATGTTTTGATGGTTATCGTTTTGAATTTGTTCCTACCAATGTCATTGTCATATGGTTGAGAGACTGGAAGGTATGTAGTTCACACTATCAATGAGCGATTTTATTTGTAACTACCTTATAATGTCTATCATTTTAACTCCTACGTACACATAGGTGTAAGAACTATGAAAATGAGACAAACATATATTCAAAGGATGTTATGTATGAGGCATGGATGATGTGCTTAAGGGCGTTTTATTCAGATGGCTTCTTCATGCTCCATAATCCCAAGTAACCCCTTAAAATTCCCAAGAGAGATCCAGAATTCATATATCCAATGTATTCCCAAGGAGATATGGGAAGACGAGGAGTATAACGTCAAGAGGCTATAGACATGACGTAACCGTCTTGGTGGAGATATCGATGCTCTTGCATTTCCTAACCCCATTGAAGGTCCATCTCAAAGACTATGCATGCTAGTCGAATGGTAACTTTCATCTTTTTATATATATATTTTTTGTGCACACGCACGTGTGTGTAACATATTTAATTTTAATTAATTGTTTCTTTATACGATCGTTGGCGAAAGATGATGTTGCTCTGACACCTTTTGAGGTGTTTCATTGGACCCATCACATCCGCAAAGTTCTCCGTGAATGATTAGGCCCGGACATTGATGATATTATATTATTCTTTCAAATTGAATAACATATGGTAGTCAATTCATTTCTGATTACAAACTTATTTGTAGATAATTATTTGTTCTGAAAAAGTATAAATATTTCTTGTCGATTGCAGATCATGGCAACAAGCAAACAAATGAGTACTACCCTTCTTCAGGGGGCTCCTCAGGTTCGAACCACAAGAGACAAATTCAAAGCCTCGGGAGTGCGACCCTTGATTTTTACCCTGATACCTCTTTTTCTCATGCACATTGCCTCATGCATTCTAAACCTTCTCATATAATTCCATCCACAACTAGATCAAGTCCATCTTCCTATGGCCCATGTATACAAACTCAGGTGCGTGCAATCCTAAATCAAGCATTGGCAATGTATGAGTAGTAGAAAAGACCGACGACAAAATTAGGTCAATGGGAATGTTTGTGGGAGAATAACAACTGACATTTAGACGAACCATATTGTTGAATTTTCAATTTTGTTTCTTACCCAACCATATTATTCTTCAATCAATCTATATATGTTTAATAAAAATATGTTGATATGTTGATATATGGCGGGACTCCATTTTAATCTGAAAAACACATGAGCAATATTTTATATAAAAGATAGAACATGTAATTTGTGCAAAACATGTTCTTATAAAATTAGAATTGTCTGAATTTTTTAAAAATTAACAAATTTTTATTATCTAATTATTACATATAATTATTACTTTAGCTAAAAATGAAAACAATTTTATTTTATTAAATCATTCTCCAAAAGAGTTACAATCACGAAAGGGACCCAGAGGCCAAATCAACTATCAAAACAGACTGAGCAAGTGCTCGAGTCACAAAATCGCATACTCATTTACTGAATAAAAACAAAGACCAAGAATACTACTCGAGATAAGCCGAATGTCTTTGAAAGCTAAACCAAAGGCACTGGCATCAGAAACCTTCCCTTCGATCTGAAAAAAGTGAGCTGCTTCCTCCGACTCGAACTCCACTGTGATGTTAACCATCACCTCCACCTCCCAACTAAAGACAAACATCGCCGCACAACACTTCGTAAAAAACAACTAAAAAAAAATCCAAATTTGCCATCATGAAAAGGAAACAAAAGCTTACAGTCCTAATGAGAAAGCCCGTTTTTTCTCAGAAAGATATGAGTTTATTCAATAAGAAAATATTGAACCATCATCGATAAAAAAAGACCGGTAGTGGTTCAAAGAAAATTCGTTGACAAAAATCTAGAGAAGACGGCTAAGGTTTCCAGAAAGAAAAAACATATGATTATTTTTATCAAACTTATATGTTATTTAGGTATTTGAACTTAAAAAAAGTCATTGATTCAATCACACAATTTTAAAAAGTCACTTAAGTCCTATTTAGAGTTTTAGAGTTAAAAGAATTTATGCAGTTACTACAAGTTAATTTTTTTTTGACACAAGTTTAAGTTAACTTCGATGATGTGTTATTCACGTGGAATTAAAAAACAATTAAATATGTTATATGGTACTCATGTGTAATACTTTGAAAATTAAAATTAATTTTAAATATATTATGACACATGTCATTTTTTATTGGTGAAAAGTAGTTAAAATTATAATTTTATACATTTACCGTTTCAACTTTATAATTTTACTTACTTTTCTACCAATAAAGAAATGGCATGTGTCATATTATATTTATAATTAATTATAATTATTGAAATTTTACACATATCCACCGTATAAGTATTTGTCTATGTTAAATAACCATGTCATCAATACGTTATGAAAGATAACATAAAATTATATTGAACTAAGTGCATGAACCATTTTAATTCAAAATCTCAACCTAAATAATTTTGTTTTATTTTTCTAATACAAAATCTAAATCGGCGACTTTAGAAAATTCGGGAACATGAATGGCCTTTAATCTATTTTATTAAGTACCATATTATTTTACATGAAAGTTTTAGCATTTGACATCATGTGGTGGCAAGCTCACGAGTCTCCTCAGTGGTACAAGCATGTCTCTCCCAAGTCAAAATCAAACTTTGTCCATTACTCCCTCCGTCTCAAAATAAATGTCTTGTTTGTCTAAATTTTTTGTCTCAAAATGAGTGTCTTGTTTCTATTTTTATGCTATTATATTATTGTTCTTCCCATATTACCCTTATCACTTATGCACATGGGTGCACATGAAGTGTAGGTGGAGAAAGTGAGGGTTACATTAGAAACACACTAAATTATCTTATAATTCTTAATTTTTACAAAAAAATGAAAACAAGAAAATTATTTTGGGACGAAGAGAGTTTTTCTTTTGGGGGAACATATAAAAAGAAGTATAGATGTGAGTAGAATTTGAAATATTCAGGTTGTATAATTTTGACTATATAGCCATTAGATATATTATCATATTTGTTTGTCTCTAAGCTGTTAGCTTCTATCTATAAATTGCTTGCTTTAGTTCTCTTATGGATTTGATTTCTTTCTTTCAAATAACTAATTTAGCCACTAATTTGTTTCTCCATGAAAAGATTTGTATTAACATGAGCCATTAATTGGAGTTTCGTTAATTGATATCTTTATGATACAAATGATAAAGAGATGTTCTGGTTATATTTTTTATTTAATTTAGCATAAAAAAGTGAAAAATTGTTACTTCAAAACAAATGATAACATAAACTATATAAAATTGAGGGCTTGAAGGCCAACTCATCTAAACAATGATAATCTAACTAAATTTAGGGTCATTCGGTTTGCAGACCAATCAGCAAGCAAAAAATTGGCGCAAGCAAAAAATTGGCACTATCAAATTAAGGCACAATGAGTAAAACATCCTAAGTAATCAAGCCGAAGGAGCTGGAATCCCACCACCCACTCCATCTTGAAGAGCATGAAATAATTGACAACGATTGCATTTAAAGATTAAGATGACCATGTGAAAGTCTCTGCCAAACCGCCCATCGCCACCACCGGATCTGCTATCTGATTCGACAACATACTCGAAAGCTAATATGAGGGCTTTGACCAAACCACCACCTTCGAAGCCACACTACGCCAGCCATTACCGACACAAACCTCTTGCTTCCATGTGAACACCAATATGAAAAATTCACCACAAATCTATGTAGCCGCCACCGCTCTACAAACCTTAACAACACCTAAATGTGCTATTAAGCAATACTTGTTGTCTTAAGGAGAGAAAATGTAACACTTTAAAAATCATAAGCAGCAGTAGAGTAGTTGTACAAAAACCCTAGCCAACTAAAAACAACTATCCTCTATTTCTTTTTCTGATTTAGTTGACCTATACTTTTATTGTTATTAAAGTAGTCATTTAATAGTTTTGAAGTGTTTGAGTTATTTAGTTTGTGTTGTAAAAAGTGATAATGAACAATTTAATAAATAGCATGAAAATATTTAAAAATTGTTATAGGAATGTTATTCAATTCTTTGAAAAAAAATTCAGCCGGACAGATTGATCTTTATTGAAAAAGAAGAAACAAAACAACCCTAAAAACTACAGAACATGAAACTAAAACCAACCTAACTAGCCAAAACTAAGAAAGCAAACAAAAAGAACCAAGTCAATCTAAGTCCAAGGGTAAATCCCCATGGAAAAAAACCATAAGGCACTGAAAATCAGATCAGAGACCTAAAGCAACCCTGATTTCCCCCGGATCTGTCCTATTATGCCGCACACGCTGGACTTTCAACTCCTTCTTTTGGATCAGACCAACATACACACGAACTTGAAACCTGATCCTAACACGAGTGGCGGAGCCTCCCTGTCAACCGCTGGTACGTCTGAGCCCCTCAATGTCGTTAGGGTTGCACCGTTTGAGAAGCAAAACATTATTCATGTACATCCATGATTTTTTAGTTTCCACCATAAGAACATCAACTGCATCATAAAACTCAAAATAGAGTTCTGAACATTCATCCAGAATTTCGGGTGTAGTAGGCAACACCCTTATCAACACACCATTATGTAACTTCCATATCCGAATCATAGTCTTCAGCATGAGCCCGAGATCTTTAGCCTCGTCCGACCAAAATCGCCCAACAAAATCAAAGACTTCCGCCTCTTCCAATTCGCTGCCTTGACCTAAGCGTGAAGTCTCGCCGGCCTGCCCCTGTGACTCCACTTAGTCCCACCCCCTTGTCTCCTCTCTTCTAGTTTCTCTCCTTCCTCTCCCCCAGCCTGAAGCACCTTGTCCCCTACCGGCTTCCACTGTTTGGACGGTATCCGTACCCGGTGAAAATGAAGTCATCCTAGACGAGCACGCCCGCCTTCTGTCGCCACAACCTCCCTTCTCATTCGATCGGCCATACGCCCTAATGCCCACTCGCACCCACCTTCCACTCATCGCAAAACTCACAACCGCCGCCACAACCAAAAGCACAACACAACACCACAAAAACTTTAAGGTTTACCATTTGAGAGACTCGGCCGCTGACTTTTTTTTTTGTCAATTCTTTAATTTAATTATTCAAATTGTAAGACTATTTTCATTTAAAAAGACAGGAACGGCATGAAAATACATTGACATATAATTTGAAAAGCTTTTGAATTTACCGATCTAAATAATAACTTGTTTCATTTGGTCTTGATTTTGATCAAATTATAAATTTCAATAAGGAATTATACTGATATTGTATTATTTTTTCTTATAAATGTGCTCTATATTTTATGAGCCTTATATGTATGAAGTGCAATAGAAAAATGGAGCCAAAGCAAACTAATCTTGCTGACATTAAGAAAGAAAAAAAAGGAGAAAAATGCACAACATATTCTCAAGGAGGAAGAACACAACAGTAAATATAATTTGGAGAACAATTTTATTTCATTTTCACTTAACTGAAAATATCCACAATATTCCTACTTCCTATATAATAAACTTGAACTATTCAACTCATTTATTACCAACTATTTTTCTACACTTTTCGAGCTCGAGTTAACGTTGATACTCGACTCCAACATAAAATGTAATCGCGTTGTCTCCTACTACAATAGTGTGACGGCCTGACGGTAACAAATTATAAGCATTGAAATCTACTAGTCCCAAGCTCTTGCACACATTGAAGCTAAACTTCACCTTCTCACTACTTCCACTTGGCACAAAAACCCTCCTAAAACCAATCAATTGCTTAATGTGAGTGTTGGAAACTCCACCCGGAGGTTTCGAGTAGACCATCACAACCTCGCTCCCGTCCACGTCACCCACATTCGTCACTTCGATTTCAAACTCAAATTCAACGTTACATTCCATGTCGTTGATTAGAATTGCGCGACACGACGGCGTGTAATCCACGTTCTCGTCATAATCCAAGTTGTGACAATGTTGAAACTTGTTCAGAGGTACGTTGAAGGATGTGGTTGATGTCGATACGAGTTTGTAGGTAAAATTGGTGTAGCTGAGCCCGTATCCGAAAGGGTAGACTGTGGAGCCATTGAAGAACCTATAGGTTCTGCCCGGATAGCCCAAGCTATCAACTGGTCTTAGTGGCATGGAAGTCATGGGCAACATGTTAGCATAGTTGGCTTCATACCAAGTAACAGGCAATCTTCCTCCTGTTGTAAGATGACCAAAAAAAAAAAAAAAAAAGAAATTGTGAAAATCATATATAACATTTTAAAAATTGATCTATAAAGACCGGTTTGATTAGAATCTGATGGACAATAGATCATTGAATAACTTATGATCCTTGTTAACAATCATTGAATAACATATGATCATGTTTTAAAAATTGGACTAAACTGGTCGATTTAACAAGGAATCAACCAACTAATTAGATCAATCACTCGACGTTTTGACAAGTCTAGCTAGTCAAATCAACGGTCAAATTAACATATCGGTTTAAATATAGAACATTTAATGAACTAGATATGCTTACCTGGATTGTACTTTCCAAAAATAACATCTGCAATTGATTGTCCACCTTCCTCTCCTGGATATCCTGCCCACAAGATGGCTTTGATTTTTTTGTTCCCTTTGGCAAATGAAATGTCCACTCCACCAGCTGACATGATTACAAGAATAACAGGACCTTTAGCAGCTTCAGTAACTTGCTGAATCAACTGATCTTGCTGTCCGGGAAGGCTGAGCTCAACCCTGTCCAAGCACTCTTGCTCAATTGATGCATCCAACCCCATAAATAGTATTGTAGCATCTACTTCCATGGAGGCTCTCATCCCCTCAAATATGCTACTTTGACTATTGTTACACAACACGTCGAGACACCCGATTTCATACTTCAAAGATAAATTGTACTTCGAGAATGCGTCAAGAGGAGTCGTGATTTGGCATGGAATACCTACAATGAAAATTTCACCAGAATCGTTCACAAGTACTCCAAAATAGTCATATCTAACTGAAATTACTCGTTCACCGAAACTTCAGTTAATAAATGCATAAACGCATATTCAGCTATTGATTAACTTCTAATAAACTAATAGGGACATTTTTGTATACTTATTTGTGTATTTATTGTGGTATAAAGGAGAAAATATTAAATATATATGTACCTTTGTAATTTCCAATCATGGCATCACTAGCATTGGCATGTGGTCCAATTAGTGCTAGGGTTTTGATGCTATCTGGTTTTAGAGGCAAAGTGTCATCATCATTCTTCAAAAGAACAATTCCTTCTCTAGCTGCTTCTGTGGCCAACTCAATGTGCTCATTAGAGCACACATCATCTTTCCCAAGGGATTCAAAAGATGGACTCCCATCAAAGAATCCAAGCCTCATGAGCACAACATAGAGGATTTTTAAGGACTTGTCAATATCTCCCTCTCCAACTTTCCCTTGTTCCACTGCATTTTTAGTGAACCTTGTGTAAAAGTCTCCACAATCCAAATCCATGCCTGTTTTGATAAAGAACTCAAATGATTATACAAACAAATAAAGAAATAAAGAAAACAAGAGAAGTGCACATACTTAATTGCACCTAGGGTGCAAAAACATGTTAATAATGAAAATAGTACAGACTGACTATGAAAACGTTTAGAGGAACGAGAACGAACACAAAAACAAGAAAGTTTTGAGAGAATTGGTACATGCCTGCTTTTAGAGCTTGAGCAACACCATCTTCACCGGTGTCGCTTAGCCATTTGTGATCATTAACCATCACTTCAACAGAATCGCAGTCTGAAACTATGTACCTGAAAAATATTTTCATGCATGTGAGTTTGTATATATATGTTCAAGAAAAATAATTGTTTGTTGTTTAGGATGATAATTTCAGAGCTTAATTGATTCAATACCCATGTAAATCCCATTCTCCTCTAATAGTATCCTTCAATAGTTTCGGATCAGCGCAAACGGGAATGCCATTAACACGATTATATGAGCACATAACACTGCTAACATCTCCATCTTTCACACACATCTCAAATGGTCGAACAAATGTCTCCAACATATCTTGTTCCGTCACCTTTGTATATTCACAATATGAAAAGATTAAGATAAAATAAAATTTATTATGATAAACTAGATTTATGTACTATGAAATTGATTAGATTTGAATATTAATACCTTAGCGTCAAAAGTATAACGAGTAACGGCCAACCAATTATCAAGATCATAAGCTGCATAATGCTTGCAACATGCAGACACTTTGAGAGGTCTAGAATTTGGATCGGTAGTGTTTTCAGTCCCTTCAATGTCTTGTAGTCCTCTAACATAGTTTGCAGCATATGTTCCAACTACAAAAGGATCCTCTCCTGGCGTCTCTAGGGTTCTTCCCCATCTCGGATCTCTAACTACATTAATATTTGGACTCCAAAATGTCAACCCCGCGAGTCCTAGATTGTACATAGCTCTCGCTTCTGTTGAAACAACCTGCATTCAATAACATAAATTTACCATCATGAACATATCTAAGACTTTTATTCAATAATAAGGTCAAATTAAGATTTATGATAGTACTCATCCGTCTCAAAATGTGTTACAAAGTGTCACAAACTTTTAATGCGGACTTGGTGCACAAAACTCTAACCATTTTAGAGTATGAAAAACGTGTGACATGAAAGATATATACCTGACCAATGTTTTTCCATAAAGACTGATTAAACGATGCAGTTGTGAGAATAACAGTTGGAAAACTTGTTGCAGAAGGAACAAGATCACCAAATCGAGTCCCTGGACCTTCATTGGACACACCATGCAAAGCTTCCGACCACCATTGGTACTTCGGAAGCCCTAACCTAGAGACTCCACTCGCAGTGTTACCAATTTGTTGCACCTTTTCGGCTAATGTCATGCGATCTACCAAGTCTTTTGCCCTCACAGCATAGGGCAGCGATTTGTCGCAGAACGCGAAAGTTGAGGAGTCTAGTCCAAGACTCTCAAACCTCACCGGATCACAAACATGAGTGAAATTGCCACCATTTGCAGCTTGATCAACACTTAAAAATCTAGCAGCATTGGAAATGGTAAATAATAAGGTGAGTGAGAGGCAAAGAACATGTAGGAGAGGTTTGGCCATTTGTTTTGGTTATAGGAAATGAGCTTTTTTAATTGTTTGTTTGAGAAATGATTGCAGCCAAGTTGAATATATATAGGTGAGAAATGATTGCAGCCAAGTTGAATATATATAGGTGAGAAATGTTTGAGTTTCAAATTTGGAGATTTGGATAAGGTTTTGTTGTTGTAACTAAGTTAGACTATATGGTTCATGTTGTGGATAGAGCAAGTAAAATGATCCAAAAGTATATATTTTCCTTAATTTTGCATTAATCTGTTTTGACTAAGTTCTAATACTATTTCACTAGTACGTGTTCTATAGTTGTTTTATTTTAAAATACCAGCTATTTTTATAGGTGGAAAATGTTTTAGTTTGGTCCTTTCCAAGCATTTATTTTGTTTTGAATTGGTAACTAATATAATGTGTGGAAAATGTTCTAGTTTGGTCTCCTAAACTATTCATATATTGTTCAGATTTGTGCTCAAATTATGTTATTTTATTTCGTATTGGTCCAATTCACGTAACTCAATAATACAATATCGTTTCAAATTGGTTTCATCAAATTTAGTTATCTTAAGTCATATGGTGCAACGTCAACAAAAAAATTTAAGAAAAAGTTGTTACGTTAATGTGATGACACTGCTACTTATTGGACTTATTCGAAACAAAATAAGAACCAAATTAAAACAAAAATTAAATTAAGTATCAATTCGGAACCAAAGAAATAGTTCAAGAACCAAAATAAAACATTTTCTTTTCTTTGAAAATAGAACCATATATATTTTGGTTGTTCCCTAAGGTGGTAAGTGCTTTTGTAGAAACCTAATAAGGTCACCAATTGAGTTTATGTTTAGATGCTCTCACATTTTTAGTTGAGATTGCGATTTTCAATCCCTTTCGTAGTAGTGTAGTAGAGTAAGGTTATAGAAATACGTGTAAACTAATTCATAATATGCCATACGAAAAAAATTTCAATTTGGTCATTGAACGCATGCATATGAACCCAATTCTGTCCATCAACTTTTTGATATAATGAGTTTCAATCTCATTCATTGTACTGTAGTTAAATACTTAAATACTTAAATATGCTTTTATGAACATTTAAATGCAATAAATCACTAAAAGTACACTACCTTCCACAGACATCGGTAGATGAAGCAAATGACATCAAAAAAGGCTAAAGGAGTGAAGAGTACTTATTGATCTCATTTTGCAATAATGACAGATACAAGAAAACAGCAAATTGTATATTCTGATACATAAAACATTACCCTGATCATTCTGATATTGCCATTCCCTTGCTTAGCTTCACGAGCGAAGACAAAACCTCGTTCATATTAGGCCGGTTCTCAGGATCCAGATTGGTGCAAAACAACGCGAGCTTGAACAAATCTTCCAATACCATCTCCTGACCCTTGTGCATATCTGATGCAAGCATAGGGTCCAAAACTTGAACAAGTCCTTTGATCCCATCCGCGAGACCTTTCTCCACAAATTGGCACAAAGTGTTTGGCATCATATCCGCGTCAACAAGTCCTGTAGGCCTTTGTTTCGTGAGGAACTCCATCACTATCACGCCGAAGCTGAACACATCTACTTTTGCTGTCACTTTCTTCATATACGCGAGCTCTATATATACATGACAATGCAAATACAATAAATGTCTATATATCAATTTTTCGAGTAATTCATGAATAACAGAAAGAATTGTATACCTGGTGCCATGTATCCAATAGTGCCTTGGAAAGCTGATGAAGAAGAAATGTTGGTACCATCTTGGACACCGAGCATTCGAGCTGTTCCAAAGTCACTCACATGAGCCTCCCAGTCACTATCAAGAAGAATGTTCGAAGGCTTCAAATCGCAGTGAATGATTGGGAAGCCATAGCCAAAATGCAAGTACTCTAACCCGCTTGCTATTGACACAAACACATTGATTCTCTCATGTAATGTCCATCTTGAACTCTCCGATTCTGAATTGTGTATCACACTGTCCAAGTTCCCATTTTCCATGTATTTCAGAACCAAAGCCTTCAATTTTCTGCTCTCCCAAGCATAGCCTATTACCTTAACAAGGTTCCTGTGCTTCAGCTGAGCCAAGATCTTGATTTCTCGCTTGTAGCACCGGTCTGTTTCTGCAGAGAACTGGTTCAGGTTCAGTTTCTTGACAGCTACAGCTTGTCCATCTTGTAGCTGACCCTTGTACACTGTGCTCAAACTGCTGGCTCCAATGATGTTTGCTTCGCTGAAGAAGCTTGTCGCGGTGTCTAGCTCGTTGGGCTCGAATCTTTTGAGGGTCAATGCTGTTATGTAATCTTGTTCTGCTTCTTGATCCTCTGCAGGTATTGCTGTTTTGCGTCTTGCGTGGTGTCTATACACGATTGTAATGATCAAGAACAGAACAAGAATGATGGATAAGGATCCGAGTATGGCCAAGATTATCAGACCTTTCTTGGAGAACTTGTGTGATGTGTTCTTGGGACATGACTTGTGCAACTTAGCTCCACATAGAGTTGGGTTTCCCATGAGATTTGAAGCATTCATGTTCTTGAATACGCCGGCTTCTGGGACTTGGCCTTGAAGATGGTTGAAGGAAAGATTCAGATGTTTCAAGGTGGAAATGTTGGTGAGGCTCTCAGGAATCACACCCTCCAACTGGTTCTGAGAGAGATCGAGCGAGCTCAAGTGCATCAAATCTCCCAACTTCTCAGGGATTGTGCCATTTAAGCCATTTCTTGAAAGGTTCAAGTATGTAAGCATATCCATCTGAGTAAATGCTTTGACTGGCATAGGACCCGAAATGTGATTCCCCGAAAGATCCAAGGAAAATAGATTTCTACACCCTCCAAGCGCCTCAGGAATCATACCCGAAAGATTGTTGTTTGATATGTCAATGTCTTGTATCATTTGAAGCAAACCAAGCTCCTCTGGTATAGCTCCCTCCAACAAGTTGTGTGAAAAGTTCATATATATCTGCAAGCTTTTCATCTTTGCAATGACAAATCCAGGAATGGATCCGGAAAGGCGATTGTGAGAAAGATCCAGACTCATCAATCTGTCAAGATGGCCTATACTTCTTGGAATGGACCCATTGAACATGTTACCATGAAGATCCAAGTACGACATAAACTCGAGTTTGGACACAGCATCTGGGATTGGACCTGTGAACTTGTTGTTATGTAACTCAAGATCAGTTAGTTGTTTCAACTCAAATAGTTCATCGGGCACGATACCTTCTAGAGCATTGTCATTGAGGGCTAGGCCTTGGAGGGAAGCAAGTTTGGACAGTTCTTTTGGAACTAGCCCTGAAAAGTTGTTCTGATCCAGATATAAGGTGATCAATTGTCCTAAACTGCCAATTTCTCGGGGGATAGGTCCTACAAATGAATTAGAGAATACCTGGAGCGTCGTGAGACTAGAGAGCTTGCCAACACCCGAATTTAGCTTCCCACTAAAATTGTTGCGACCCAAATCAAGAATGCGAAGATTCGAGCAGTTAAAGAGGTCACTAGGGATTTCCCCTGTCATCCTATTTTCCCCGAAAGATAGGAATGTGAGATTCACTAACCGTCCTAGACCTCGGGGAATTTTCCCACTAATTCTATTCTTAGCCAATGATATGACTAGCAAATGGGTACAATTGGTGATACTAGGAGGAACTGTCCCCTCAAGAAGGTTGCTGTTCATGCTAAGGTTCCTTAGATTGCGAAGCGACCCTATATCCGAGGGAAGCTCCCCTTTGAGAAAATTGAAGCCCATCGATAGATACGTGAGACTTGACAAGCTTGTCAAGGACGCGGGAATTTCCCCCGTGAAGTTATTGGAATGCAATGTCAATACCTCTAATGAACTCAATGATCCAATCTCAGAAGGTACTTTCCCAGACAACTTGTTTTCGGATAATCCTAAAGCTGTCAAAGCACGTAACTCGAATAAAGAGAGTGGGATTGTGGAACTCAGATTGTTTTTGTACAACCTCAAGGTTTGCAAGTTAGTCAAGTTTCCCAGTTCTTCGGGAATAGAACCGGAAAGTTTGTTCATGTAAAGCTCAAGATGGGCTAGACTCTTGCATTGGCCTAATTGAGACGGGATGTGACCACTGAGGAAGTTTGAGAACAGCTGAAGGTACAGCAAGCTCAACAAATTCCCAATTTCCGAAGGGATTGGCCCGGAGAGTTTGTTCTGGGACAAGTCTAGAGCCTCGAGATCCACCAAGCTACCAATGGAAGCGGGTATTGGACCTACCAAATTGTTCCCATATGCTACAAGAAGCTGAAGGCTAGCCAAGTTTCCTATTTTTTGTGGGATGTAACCAGAAAGATTGTTAAAACTGAGTGAAACTTGCAACAATGCTGTGCAGTTACATAAGTTTTGTGGGATGCTTCCACTGAAGAGGTTGTTGCCCAAATCTAGTACTTGCAAGCTCCCAAGATTGCCTAGTTCTCGGGGGATAGAACCTGAAAGAGAATTTGCAAAGAGCACGAGCTCGGAAAGTTGGGACAAAAGTCCCAGCTGAGGAGGCACGAGCCCTGTGAATGAATTCAAAGTCAAGTCAAGTACCTGAAGGTGCGAAATGTTGCCAAGAAATGGAGAGATCACTCCTTCGAGCTGCTTTTCGACCAAAGAAACCGAGATGACATGATCCGAAGAAGGCTCACAGGCAATCCCAGACCAGTTGCAATGATGGTTGCTGCTATTCCAATCCACAAGTGCTCCCAAAGGGTCACGCGTAACGCCATTCTTGAACTCATTCAAGGCCTCGATTTGGACCTCCATGCTCGGATTCTCTGAAGATAATTGTGCTGCAACAACAAGAACATAACAAGCTGCTGCTATGACCAAACCAAAAAGTTTCTGATACACCATTTCTATACAAAAAAAAAGCTTAGGAAGCGAACAAAATGTAGCAAACTTGACTCATATTGCTTCCAAAAACTATGGCAGAAAGCAAGCTTATCCTAAACTGACCAACATTTGTTTTGGCAACTTATGTGATCATGACAGAGCCTAAGGACACGGCATGTTACGAGATTTTCAAAGATTAATGTACTTGAATTCATGATCACAAGGTTTGACCATAAATTAATTAAAAGTTAGTGGAAGTAAACGTGTTTTAACAACTATATAGTATAGTATATATGGTCAAGTTGCATAAAAGAGTGAAGAAAAAAAGATGAGGCATTGAGTGTTATTGTTGAAGCCAAAATGGGAAGAAACAGATAAGAGTGGAGGAAAGAGATGATGCAATGAGTTGCTTTGCCCACTTGCTAGGATATTGCCAAACAAGAATGTACAATAAATTCTTGTGACTTACTATTCAAACACCATTGGGAGAGAGAGAGAGAGAGAGAAATTGATGAAAAGCAGTCTATGTAGACCATTGTTTTTTCAAGAAAAGTACAAAATGGCTAATATGAACTATTTATTTATAATATTTGAGCTCTCACAAATATCTGTGAACAGTGTTTGTTTGAGTCATGTACTTGTCTCTTGCAGAATTAATGTTTGTAGTCATTGAGCGAAAACGTTGTTTGACTGTTGGAGCTGTTACAACCTCCTTCTAGGCAATTTCACTACGCAGGAGCTCCTGTGGAAAAATTTCATCTCCATTTTACCATTGCTTTTGATTATGTTAATGACTTAAATATTTCCTCAATCTGTATTAGTTTTGTTCTGAAGTGTAATGCAGAGAATAAAAAGTTTGAAATTCTATCAACTAAGAAAAACTAAAACATAGTGTTGTGGACCTAGAAGTGATATAGGTTGACCTCAAAGTTAGATATACATGTGTTTACGCTATGTGTTAGATCGTTCTACATCCACGATTGATCTGAAGGGTTTGTCGAGTTCTATATATAATATGTGATAAATACTAGGAAGCACAAAAACTAGGTTTTCAACTACAAATGGAGGAGATGGAGTTCACTCTCAGATTTTCATCTGAATCTTCAGTGGCTAATATGAACTATTTATTTATAAATATTTGAGCTCTCACAAATATCTGTGTGCACTGTACACACAATGTTTGTTGGAGTCATCTACTTGTCTCTTGCAGAATTAATGTTTGTAGTCTTTTGAGCGAAAACGTTGTTTGGCTGTTGGAGCTATTACAACCTCCTTCTAGGCATTTTCACTACGCAGGAGCTCTTGTGGAAAAAATTTCATCTCCATTTTATCATTGCTTTTGATTATGTTAATTAATGACTTAAATATTTCCTCAATCTGTATTAGTTTGGTTCTGAAGTGTAATGCATAGAATAAAGAGTTTGAAATTCTATCAACTAAGAAAAAAAAAACATAGTGTTGTGGACCCAGAAGTGGATTTTCGTCTTAATCTTCAGTGACACTTTTGAAATCTATCAAATTAGAAATCTACCAAGGTTTTTTACTCATTTAATTATTCAAATTTCAATTCTATTATTTATTTGATTCAATCTGTAGTAAAATCGGTATTGAAACTAATAATTAACAAAAGTTTGTGTGTTTTTGCTGATGAAGGGAGGGTGGGATCTGGTTTCAGATTTGGTCCAGATATGGTTCAGATCAGATCTGGTTCCAGATTTGTTCCAGATCTTGTTCCATTGGTTTTGTTTGATTTTATTGGTTTCTTATCCAAGTCTGATATCTCTCTAGGCTCTCAAGTCGAGATAATCCTCTTGAGATCTTCCATCAAGCTCTTAAGCTTTCCTCTGTGTTTTCTGGCAAAAGATCTTATTCTCACGCCCGAGGCGGTGTCCCAGAATCACCCCGAGTCTCATCGTTCTTTGGTGTGTTCGTTTTTGCAGGAATGACGCATTTCTCACTCTCAAATCTGGACTTGGAAAACCAACCCCAACTTACTTGCACTCCAAGTTGAGACTCCACTAACTACATCAACCCGCCAGACTAGACGCCGTGAACTCTCATGTCACTATCCGGACAAAACAACATCTCGACTAGTGTGCTTAGGCCTTTTGTAAAACTTAGACACATCAATGTGGATTTAACCTTGACTAGTGTGGATTTATCAGCGCCCTTTTAAAAATATATGGTTTGTGTATTTATTTTGCTGCACAAGGGGACAAAAAAAAAATCATAATTTCAATAGCATGATAACGCAAAAGTTGATATATGGTAAACAAACTCAAAATACTTTATATATAACATATGATTTCATTGTAAACATGACAAAATTGAATATTAATAGATCTTGAGACTTAAACGAGATATGACTTTCTGTATATGCAAACCCACTATATATGTCAATACCAACTACATACACTAGTTAAATCAAATACAATTGAATTCCAAAAACATACAAATTATTTGGTGAAAAAAAATCTTAATCCAGAGTGACATCAGATAATTAATATTAGAAACGGAAGTATGGAAGAGAATTTGAACATGCCTATGATATTCAAAAATTTTCATAAATGTAATCACAAACAACAAATGCTCAGAAAAAAGGTTATGTGTAATGCAATTCTTGAAAGCTGTTACAACAAAAGCATAATAAGCTGCGCATGGCTATGAACAAATTAACCACTTTGTAATTTCTGATATAACATTGGTATAGAAAAATGCTTAAGCTGAAGATAATGAAGGTAGCTTTTAGATGCAAATTTGATTCTTATTGCATCCAAAAACTATGGCATAAACTTGGAATTGATGATCATGCATGATAAGTTCTTGACAAAACTTCACTACTATTTATTTGATAGATCAAAAGCCAAAACATTGCGTACACATACATAACATTGACAATTTTAATAGATACAAATCAGAAGAGTGCTATTTTCCAACTAAAAATAACTTAATATAAATATATACAATTACAATTTATATGCAATCTAATTAAAGGTTACAAAATAATACAAAACAAAAATATATTGAAGTAACTAAAAATTTGGTAGATTACTCATCTGATTTAACTACACTTCCTTCCATTTCTTATCCTATTGTGAAGATGGAGAGGATGTCAGTGACGGTTCCTCCCACTTCGCACCTCCTTTCACTTTTGTCTTCTCTCGCTTTGACCGCTTCTCTTCATTACAGAAGAATAGAAAATGGTCGTTCCTATCGCTACCATTCTCTTCTCAAATTGTATCCTTTCACAAGAGTTAAAACGGAACAATGGTGAAATGATCAATTCACTCCATTTCACATCTCCTTTCACCTCTCCTCCCGCCTATTGTGAAGATGGAGAGGATATCAGTAATGGTTCCTCCCACTCCCGCACCTCATTCAACTTTTTCTCTTCATATGGAAGAATAGTAGATGGTCATTCCTAGCGCTTCCATTATTCTTCTCACTTTGTCTCTTCCCGCATGCACTGCTTCCCATCCCTAGTTAGAGGGAAGAATGATACATGGATCATTCCTCCCACTTCCGCGTCTACTTTCACTTACTCTCCTCCCATTAGAACTATTGCTCTTTACAGAGAAGAGCAAGCTATTTGCTACCCGGGAATGCCCTTGTCCGGCATCGTTGCTGGATCTTGCCCTATAATTGGAACAACTTTTATTAACTCAAACAATAATATGTCATAATGTTTTTCAATACACAAACATATCAAAATGTGTAGCATACATGCATAAATTTCATATAAATGATAAAAGGTGAAACTAGAAGTCCAGAAGTGATGATTCAGATTGCGGATAAGGTTTGGGTTGAGTAAAAGTTTTGTGGATTTCTAATTGAGTGTGTAAATTATGCGGGATTGTCCAACTCAACAAAATAGTTGATTGGATAATTTTATAGAATAAGGATTTGGATTCAAATTGTCAACTTTATGTTTCAAAAAAAATGTTTTTGTGTTTTCTACAAAGCAATGCTCTGCATGAGATAATATGGTGTAACGAATAATGGTCATGATCTATTGAGGCGTCTCCAAAAAGCAACACACTGCATCGAACGCCCTAAAATGTGTAGACAAGAATTATCTTACAGCAACAACTTCATTTTCAGAAGTGTAAACCAAATCTTAACATGGTGAGCTGATCACAATATGTATATTATGCAATGCATGATCATAAATTAATCGAGTAAGATTCATGGATTTACCAAACTGTTAATTGAGCAATACCATAAACAAACATTTGGTTACTCAATGACAAATAAATACATCGAGAAAAAATTTAATTCAGGAAATGATAAAATTGTGAATTTCGTATGATAAGTACACACAATATAGCAAATAAACTTGAAAAACTATAGTAATTAATGTAACCGACGATTCCATGAATATATATATAAGACAGTTGCAAACTAATTAATCTCTAGCCGACTTTCTGTATACGTAACAAACAAATTACATACTTAAATACCAACTACATACTAAAGAAGTGTAAATGGTATGAGATTGTTGTATTTCTATTGATGATGAGAATACATTATATATACACTTCTATGAGAGCAGATCTGCTCATGATACTCCAAAGATTATGGAGAATCAAAACAATAAAGAATAATTCAAACTATGGATTACAAGATAACATTTGAATCTAGAAAATATTCAACAACTGACAGATTTCATAGCTGTCAATACATACATCATTTAAATCAAGTAAAATAATCCCAACAAATGTGATAAAGAAAAGTACAAGAAGGGATTCGATCAAGTTACGAAATTTAAAATTATCATAACAAATGTCATCAAAAATCATATCAAAAGAAAATGAATCGATACTCATTTTGATATTAGATTCATCATATATAAATATACCATAATGAAAATAAATATCAGAAATAAGTTCTTACAATAATATCTTGAACTTGGGATGAGAGAACCACCCACCCTTCCTTCATCTGCAAAAACACACAAACTTTTGTTAATTATTAGTTTCATCACCGATTTTTCTACAGATAAAATAAAATAAATAATATAATTGAAATTTGAGTAATTGAATGATTAAATTAATAACCTTGGTAGATTACTAATTTGATAGATTTCAATAGTGTCATTGAAGAGGCCGTACAAAATCTGAGATTGAACTCCATCTCCTCCATTTGATCTGTAGTTGAAACAACCCTATTTTTTTGTGGTTGCTAGCAAATATAACACATTATATATAGAACTCGACAAACCCTAATTTTCAAGTATAACACATATTATGGTAATGGCTTGCGAATGGGCCATTGGACCGAGGCCCAATGTTCGCGGGCTCGAACCTAAATGAGCTTAGTTGTGTGCAACTAGAACTAGAGTGTGTGTTCTTAATTTTTAGTTTTTTCATTTTTCACAATATTGGATCATTTCATTTTCATGTTATAATTATTGTAGAAATTATTTATGGTATAATTTTCTAAAATATTTATGGTAGAAAATAAAAAATTTAACTACAAATATGTATAAGTCAAAGTATAAATAAGAACAATGGAAATTGTATCGTTAAGGAAAACGTATAGAAATTACAAATCATTAGT
>JAYMTA010001352.1:0-20456 GCA_036897625.1 Pelargonium cotyledonis
CTTTCGCGACTGAGATGCTGCTCGATTACTTCGTTATAGAAACTGTCCAGCTCTCTAAAGTTCTTCTCTAGCCTTGTATTGACACCATTGAACTTGTTGAGCCACACCATGGACGGAAAAAAGTCTGCCAAACAAAACCCTCCTAACAATTCTTGCGTTTCATGGAGCAATTTATGTAACCTACTAACACCACCATCAACTTGCTTGTTGTGATCATTGTACTTCTTTCCAAACGCGACGCGACACACAAAATTGTTGACTAGCAAATAGAGCGCTTCGCTGAGATTGATGGGACGAGAGAAAGATTTTAGTATCGAATCGAGGAAAAATCCCACCTCTTCTTCCCTGGCGGCCTTGAAAGATTGGACTCTCTTGAGACTCAACAACTCTACCGTAGCAATCTTCCTCGCTTCCCGCCATGACTCGCCGTAGGGAGCGAAGGTGACGTCGGAGCAACCGTAGCTTATCTTTGTTGACGCATATAGCTTTGGCCTGCCTGAGAAGGTGAGGTCATGGTTCTTGAAAACCTCTCTGGCCATGTCTGCAGAGGAGATGACTAAGGTGGGAATGGAGCCTAGTTGCAAGAACATGATCGGACCGTGGGTTGTTGAGAGGTCGTGAAGAGAACGGTGAGGCAACGATCCGAGCTGGTGGAGGTTTCCGATGATGGGTAGCTTCTTGGGGCCAGGAGGGAGGCTCTTGCTCTCGCTCCTCCTGCTCTGTTTCAGTAACAGAAGCAGAGAGGATGCGAGAAAAATAGAGAAGAGCAGCAACATGAGAAACTGATTACAACTCATTTTCTGAATATGGGGCAAGCTGATGAACTCCATGGATATATCATATATGGAGCTTCAAGATATTCAAGAATGGTGTTAATTTGGAAATATTAAGATGTGTGAATTTGAAATAGGAAAGAAAAAGAATTGATGACCACTACTGATGGGCAAGTTACTAATTATTAAATAAGCATGTCGGTCCAAAATAAAATCATTGTTTAGTGAAAAGAATTAGTGGGATTTTGTAGACCATGGAGTAATAATGTGAGGTTCCTTATACATAGCTGTTAGTCAAGTGTTTGGTTCCCGCCCAGTGCCAATAATGTGAGTGCAAGACTGGATATTGTCTCAGCTCACTTCTGAGTACAGAGAGAGAGAAAGGTTGGGAATTTAGATGTATTGATATTTTGGTTAACCGTGGAAAAAACTTATAGACTATTTTTTAATATGCAATATGGTGTAACTTTTTTTTTTAGAAAAAATTATACATATATTCTCTCTTAAATATGTTTATTACACATACATATATTAAAGATTAGAATGTAACTTTTACTATTCTTGAATTATGTCATTTAACGTTCCGTCCAATTTCTCTTGAACTATGTCATTTAACGTTCCGTCCAATTTTTCTGTAATAATCATATCTAAGAGGGGTGGTATGTGTAATTTTCCCTTTCTTTTACCAATATCACTACTACTGGATCGTGTGGACGTAGACAGTTTGTCGAACCACGTTAAATTATTGCGTTCATCTTTTATTTATATTTCTGATTTGTTTTGGTTTAGTTAGTTGTGTGATACACGAGTGAAATTAAGTGACACGATATATCGTAAAAACTTAGCAATAGCTTTATGTATAATACATGCATTATCATTCACTGTGTGTGTGAATCAAAGTAATGCAGCCATTGTTGAAGCATCCCGACAAACTTCATCTACTTGCATGAGATACAGTTGAGATATTTGATTTCTTCCATATAGGGAAGGGTTGACATTTAAACCATTGTTGTGGGAATTAGGAATTCAATGATTTCAGTTAGGGTTATTCAAAGGGTTGGACCCGAACCGGACCGGACCAACTAGAGTAGCTTGCAGACCGACCAAGACTAGTACCTGTCTAGTTCGGTTCAGGCTAAAAATTCAAATCATTAAAACAATACGTATTTTTATGTGCTCATAAGCTGAAAAAAAAAAAAAATGGGTATCTAGTTCTTTTCTAGTTCATCAATAGGAGCATATGAACTTTTTTCATCTAGCAATTTGATGTCCATAAATTTGTGCCTCATGTGTTGATCCAAAGCATGCATGCCCACATTTCTATTGATCAAATATATATCATGATCAAGGTCTTCACATATTAAACTGCTTGGAAGCTCACTATAATAATATTTCAATAAAAACAACATCATAGAGTCTGACTTACTTTTTTTTTCATAAGCAAGCATTCCAATTGATACTCGAATCTGAGACTTTTGGAGGAGCAAACAATACATGTCAATTGTTTCGACGATAGTTTGTTAGAGTTTAACTTACTGGGTCTTTTCTTGGAAGCTTCAATCCCTCTCCACAAGAATAGGACTACAAGAGTAATGTTAAATCCTCTCATTTTGTTTAAATTGTAACATAAGAAACCAACATGCATGTATCCAATTTTTTTGGAATTAAACTATAAATAAATAAAAAAGGCCTCCTCTCCCAAATCTGGCACTACATGGCTCAAAGCTCTCATTTTTGCCACCATCAATAGGGGACACTATGGCTTCTCCTCTCACCCTTTGCTCACCACTGGCCCTCATGACTGCTTCCCAATCCTGGACCTCTCCATACACCAACAACACTTCATTTCTCATCTCCATCTCCCTTCCTCGCCGCCTCGTCTCTTCTCTACTCACATCCCTTACCCTTTGTTGCCCCATTCTGTAATCACATCTGGCTGAAGGGTTGTTTACATCTGTAGGGACCCGAAAGATGTGCTTGTTTCCAAGTGGCTCTTCATGAACAAGCTCAGGCCCAAGGAGCTGCAGCCCCTCACTTTGCAAGAGGCATTTGAGTTGTTTTGTAGAGGGGTTTCACATTATGGACCCTATTGGGATCATGTTCTTGGGTACTGGAAAATGAGCCTGGAGTCGCCGGACAAAATCTTGTTCTTGAAGTATGAGGACATGAAGATGGAGCCCTTGGGTTGTTTGAAGCAGCTGGCTGAGTTCTTGGGGCATCCCTTTTCTCAGGAGGAAGAGGACAGAGGGGTGGTGCAGAAGATAGCTAAGCTGTGTAGCTTTGAGAGTTTGAGCAATTTGGAAGTGAACAGAACTGCAGTGCAACATTTCAACAATGAAATCAATGTTGAGAACGGTCACTTCTTTAGGAAAGGTCAGGTTGGGGATTGGAAGAATCACTTAACCACCGAGATGGCCGCGGTTATGGACAGGATCACACATGATAAGTTTCATGCTTTTGGATTGAAGTTGGGTGCTCCTATGTAAGTTCTCAGCTAAAAGACTGATGTTTCCAAGGTCTGTGACCTGCTCTGGTTGTGTTAGTGATGTTTGTTGTATTTTATGTGTTATATTTTCCACAGCATTGTGTTTCCTCAGTGAATTTGACACCTCTATTAATCCTACAAGATTCAAGTTCCTAAGAGTATGTGTGTGTTTTCTGATTCAATTTACTGAGAAAGCCTCAATATACAAATTGAATCTATCTGATATTGTTAACAATCCAAGTAAGCACACAAGAGGATATACATATATATCATCTAAAATACATTTCATAGTGCCATGACTCATTCTGTAAACTCTGTACACACAAAAATGGCAAAAATGGCCAATTACACATCATTGACAGGGATGTAACTGAAAGCTACATAAGGTCCCTAATCAAGATAATATGTACACAATATCATCCTTTTATGGACTAATCCATATTCAGTTCTCAGCTAGCTTAGCTATCATCCTATCAGACTGTATAGACCTTGATAATTGTATCAATCTTGGCTCTGCAAACTGGGCACTCCCCTATATCTTCTTCTATCTTGTTCAAACAAGACATGCAAGCAGCCATGTGACCACAGGGATTGCAGAGACCATCTATTGGCGCTTCGTAACATATTATGCATGATGTAGAAGATCTGAAACTCATAGATGGAGCCTTCCATGGAATCGGTGGAGCAGATGGAGTTGCAGCAACTCCATTGCTTGGAACACTGGTAAGATTATCATGGGTGTTCAAGTGCCAACTGGAACTACCAACTGTCCCAAAATAAGGCACACCACTTGACTGAATGGAGGCTGTTAATGCCTTTCTCAATTCCACATCCTCGGCGGACTGAATGGAGGAACTTAATGCCATGGCTAATTCCACGTCTTCGGCTGTAGTACTTGCAGCTGGGTTTGAGCTTTGATTACCATTACTAACTTTGGCAGACTGAATGGAGGCACTTAATGCCATTGCTAGTTCTACATCTTCATCAACAGCCTCAGGTGCAACTGCTCGAAATGAGTTTTGAGTACCATCATTAACTTTGGAAGAATGAACAGAAGAACTCAATGCCATTGCTAATTCTTCATCCTCAGCAGACTGAAATTTTATATATGATCAGCAACATAACACAACTTATGTACAAACATTGAATTGCCATAGATACATTGGCAAAACATACCTCAATTATAAGAACCACATTGTCAAACCTCTCCATTCTCGCAACATCAAGAGCAGTTTGACCATCATTATTTCTCACTGCAAAATTTGCTGAAATGACGAAAAAAGAAGTTATATTCATAGTACATAGTGGGAAACAGAATACGGAAATGTTACTTTCTAACGAAATATGAAGTAATCAAGACATACCTCCATGGGATAGGAGTAACTCAACAGTCTTATCCAATCCTCCTTTTGCTGCATAATGTAAAGGGGTACCTCCTTGAGGCCCTGGAAACTTAACGAGGTCAAAACTCGAAACACGGGTTGAACCAAAATTCTCTACTACCAATAGGAATCTATCTTGTTACCTATTCATCGAGCAAATATGAAGTGAATTTAAAGCAGAATTATTTAAACTTGCCAGGAGTGTAAGCATTGACATTGGCACCCAATTTGATCAGTGCTTTCGCGACCTCAAAACCATCAGAGCTTGTGCAAGCTGCAATGAGGGGAGTCTTTCCTTCTCCATCAGTCCACTGAGTGAAATCACGACACATCAGTGACAAGGATGTGACCATTCTACTATAGATTATCGATTAAATTACATACTATAGTAATCAAGAGATGTAAATGGTATAAAAAACTTAGAAACAAGTGAATACCTCAAGGATTTCACCACCTTCTTCTCTGCATATAACTTTAATTGCTTCCACGTTTCTGGCAATTACAATATCATACAGCAACCTGCCTTTTGACTGTTGCTGGTAATGGTAGCACATTGCAGAAAGAATTTGGCCCATCTTTCTAGAAATAGAAGAAATCCGAAACCTGGATATTAATTCTTTAGTTCCAAAGAAGAGAAGGAAAATCAAAGAACTAGTTATGGAAGCTCTGCAAGGGGTCTGCTTCAGAGATTTATATATCTCCGTGGAACGTTCCATTAAATTACAAGAAAGATTGGCTTTATTTTTCTGATAAGGGCTGTTATCTAGTATGTGTTGTTGTATATACCATACCAGATGTTACCGTTATTATAAAAATCATGTCACTCTTTCTTGTAATTTAATGGAACCTTCTGAGGAGACTTCAGATACATAACTCTCCAGAAAAGTATCTGCAACAATCTCCTTGCAGAGCTTTCAAAACCAATACAACACTTCATAAGTATACAAATAGGCCCTTTTTTAAGATTCAAACAAATTTTAAATCTTTTATTTCTGATTTCTTAGAGTTGTTGTATTTGACAATCAACACGTATCAGCAAACCATCATATCATCAAAAGTCAAACTAGCCACAGGAACTCCATAAAAATAGATAACCGTAGTAGAACTAGTCCATACAACAAATTGGAGAAAACAATATAAAGATTTTGTATATTCAAACTTAAGGGTTAAGGCTGATCTTGGTGAGACCACGTAACTTATAAGACCAAATATGGGCATAGAATTGAAGTTCAGAATTACACTACAGTGTACGATACCCAAAACATCATCTTGGAGTCCAAATCATGAATCTTAACAAGTCCGAGAAGATAAGTTACCCCCATATTAAATAAGTAGTACTACAATTGATCATAACTAGGCTTCTGTGGATAATTCGAAGTACATATATTACTACAAACTAACTGCTTAAATATTTGGTCCCTGCAGGACCCGTAATTACAGATTCCTCTGCAGAAGAGATCAAACTCCTTCTCCAAAGAAGCAGGGTTGGACCTTGTTAGAGAATCATTAACATACGATCAAGTCAATGATCATAATCACAACAAATCATTAATCAAGGATTCACCTTCACCTTGATTGATTCATTGCAACCATTCAAGGATTGAAATTGATGTCATCAAGAGATCTGTAATTAATAAATATTTGTTAAATTCACTCATGAAATGCAACTCTTTTTACATGTTCATACTAGATCTTATAGACCTCAACTTGCTAAGAAACTGTGACATTGACACAAATGCATCTTTGGGGTCTCTACAAATGTAAACAATTTTACAACCATTAGCAATTACTGAGTTTGGAAAGGAAGAGAATGGCGTATGAGTGGACACGAGCTCGGGTACATCTGGGTTCCTGGCAGTACGTGCTACTAATTAATACTATTACTCGAATCTTGAGCATGATCAATCTCCAAGAAGGGAACACATTCATGGGGCACTTTGCTGAGCAAAGGCCAAAACGGGTGCGTGTTACAATAGCAAATGTGAGGCCCTTGAGCCAGGTTGTGCTCGACTTTTGGTTGCTGCTGACAATTATATCAGTGGGTCGAGGCTGGAAGTTTTGTTGAGCTGACAAGATTACTTGTATTATAAGTTGCAGAGGGGCTCGGATTCATGCCACCCTTCTTCACCAGAAAGGTCTGAGATGATACATCTTTCAAGACATTAACAATTTGGGGACAATGTGAATTGGATACCATTTGCAGCAAGACACAAACTTCAAGGGCATGAGCCTATATTATCTCATAAAATCCTAATTACCAATCACAAACAATAAATTTAGAGTGACAAACCTTAACTTATTCCTGCAATGAACCAGAAGATGCAAAACCATGTAAGTCCTCTTGAACTTAGCTTCCTCATAACCCTTGGATTCAGACAACTATCTCTCACATCAAACATTAATAACAAGAATGGCCTATATTGAAACTGCAAGCCTCCAAAAGGTTTCATTCTCCGAAAATTGTGCACACACCCAAATTATAACCGTCCAATAGACCAAAATGAGCTCTGGCAAAGGTGCCAATTCATTTTCATGCAATGATCGTTACCAATTGCATTGCGTGAGTTACTTCGTCCTCTTGTTAGAAAAAAAGTAAAGATGAGTTGTGTATCTTTTTCTAACTTGCGTGCAAATGTGTTAAAGTTGATGACATGACACGTTTTAGAGAGCGAAAATGACTAGTTAATGTACCTACTTGCATGTGTATTACATGTAGGTTGACGTGAACTAATCACAGACCCGTACAAATTCTTTTATCTACTTGAATTATAGTTGCAGACCTAGAAATGAATAGTTTTATGTCAGCCATAATTATGAAATTATTGATGGAACCTGACGAAACTGGGACGGCTTGATACACCCCGGCCCACCAACTTTGTTTTTTTTTGGTAAAATACTGTACATTGTTGATATCATTTAAATGGCTACAAATACCATCTAATTTTCACAATGGATGGTGTATATGTGAACCCTGCCCTATACGGCAGAGATCAAAAATCTCTGCAATTGTATATGGTGTCTACTTGCTACAACTCTGTTTAGCACCATTCTTCAATCTTGAAGCTCCATATATATTCATGGAGTTCGTCAGCTTGTTCCGTATTCAGAACATGAGTTCTCATCAGTTTCTCATGTTGCTGCTCTTCTCTATTTCTCTCGCATCCTTTCTGTTTCTGTTACTGAAACAGAACAAGAACTTCCCACCTGGTCCCAAGAAGCTACCCATCATTGGAAACCTCCACCAGCTCGGATCCTTGCCTCACCGATCTCTTCATGACCTCTCCAGAATCCATGGTCCGCTCATGTTCTTGCAACTAGGCTCCATTCCAACCTTAATCATCTCCTCTGCAGACATGGCCCGAGAGATATTCAAGAACCATGACCTCATTTTTTCAGGCAGGCCACAGCTATATGCTGCAACAAAATTAAGCTACGGTTGCTCTGATGTCGCCTTCGCTCCCTTTGGCGAGTCCTGGCGAGAATCGAGGAAGATTGTCACGGCAGAGGTGTTGAGTGTCAAGAGAGTCCAATCTTTCCAGGCCGCCAGGGAGGAAGAGGTGGGACATTTCCTCAATTCGCTACTAAAATCTTTCCCTCGTCCGATCAATCTCAGTGAAGCGCTCTATTTGCTAGCAAACAATTTTGTGTGTCGCGTTGCGTTTGGAAAGAAGTACAATGATCACAACAGGCAAGTTGATCATGGTGGTGTTCGTAGGTTTCATACATTGCTCCATGAAACACAAGAATTGTTAGGAGGGTTCTGTTTGGCAGACTTTTTCCCGTCCATGGGGTGGCTCAACAAGTTCAATGGTGTCCACACAAGGCTAGAGAAGAACTTTAGAGAGCTGGACAGTTTCTATAACGAAGTAATCGAGCAGCATCTCAGTCGCGAAAGGCCTGAACACGAGCAAGAAGACCTTGTTGATGTTCTACTACGGATGCAGAAAGACCCAGGCCAGGCAATTGCTCTCACTGATGATCAAGTCAAGGGCGTCATCACAGTAAGACATCAACAAACACTACCATATTTTGTTCTGCTTCGTCCCAAGTAATTACAATTTGGTGCTTTTCAGGACATTTTCATCGCGGGGACGGATACTTCTGCTATGACACTGGAATGGGCGATGAGCGAGCTGATTAGGAACCCGTCCGCGATGAAAAGAGCACAAGACGAGGTGAGGGGAGCTGTGAAGGGAAGTGGGAAAGTGAAAGAAAGTGGTGTTCAAGAACTAGTGTACTTGAAGGCAGTTGTGAAGGAGACATTGAGGCTACACCCACCAGTGCCATTACTGCCTAGAGAGACCACAGAGAGTTGTAGCATCGTTGGAGACGCCTACACCATTCCTGCCAAGACAAGGGTCTTTGTTAATGCAACGTCATTAGCAAGAGACCCAAAATATTGGGAAGATCCGGAGAAATTCTGGCCGGAGAGGTTCTTGAATAGCTCGGTTGATTACAAGGGACAAAACTACGAGTACTTGCCGTTTGGGGTAGGCCGGAGGGGCTGTCCTGGAATCAACTTCGCTGTCCAGGTGATTGAGCTTGTTCTTGCCAATCTGCTGCATGGTTTTGAGTGGGAGCTGGCTCATGGGATGGGGATTGAAGATTTGGATATGGAGGAAACATATGGGCTCACAGTGCACAAGAAAGCGCCTCTTTGGCTAGTAGCTAAGCCAGTTACTATGTGAGGAATTACAGAAATTGGTCAAGAGACATCAACCACCAAGTGCAAAACTTGAATGAGTCATTTGTTAGTAATTGAATTGATGGATACTATAGCTTTGTTGAAGAAATTGTGAAACTTCTTTGCTTGATTGTATTGGTTTGGAATAGTTGGTCATTTATCATTAATGTACATCATGAATAAGGAAAATGAATAATATGAGTTTTGAGTGTTATTTTTATTTTTAAAATTAAAAAAACAACTGCAAAAAAATTTTTGTTTCAAAAATTTCAGTTGCTCTCTCAAAGTATTGAGCAATTTCTAAAATTTTAAAGGATTAACAGTCAAAAAAGTCTCCGAACTTTTAAAAAGTCACTGTTTTAATTCTTGTACTTTGAATAAGTCATTTTAGTCCCTGAATTTTAATACATTGGATTAATTTAGTTCTCGCCGTTAGTTTAACTTATCTTGCTGTTAAGTATGATGATGTGGCGATAATGCGTCACATAAAAATAATTGAATAATAGTTTTTTTACATGTGATGAGGAATTTTAAATTATATATTATTACTATTTTACCCTTTTAACTTTACATCTTTTACACTTTCACCATCTTCTCCATTTTGCTTTTTCATTTTTTTTTCAAAAGATTATTTTCCTATCAAAATAGAACCTTTCTTGTTCATAATGCAGCAAGTTCACATGTTTATGTTGATATTTTCATTTGATTAATGGATTTGAAAACTCCACTTCTACATCTGATTTCATATCCACAAAGTTTTTAAATTTATTGCTTTGAGCTCGAATCTGATGGTGGGTCTGTTTTGGAGACGTCGAGACTCGATCGAAAATGGGTTCTATGTTGGGTTCAGGAGGGAGGAGAGTGGAGCGGGGAGAAGATGAAAAGTTTTGGATCGGAGAAAGAAAACCCATTAGAGCTATAGCTAGTAGCGAGATCTGAAGCAAATACCCCAAAATTTCCGGCTGACCCATCTAAATCATCAGGTGCAATGGAATGGAATGTTTTGGTACATATATCTTGGATAACTATCATACTTAAGAATCTGTATATTCATATAGTATACAATAGCTTTGATGATGTTGTCAAAATAAGAAAGGCTTAGCTTTGATTGCATGAAGTGTAGAACTGTCATTCACCCAAAAGTTGGAAAAGCAAAATGGAGAAGATGGTGAAATTGTAAAAGAGGTAAAGTTTAGAGGGCAAAATGGTAATAATATATAATTTAAAATTCCCCAACATCACCATATGTGTAAAAAAATTATTATTCAATTATTTTTATGTGACACATCATCGCCACATCATCATAGTTAACGGCAAGTTAAATTAAACTAACGGCGGGGACGAAATTGACCCAATGTATTAAAGTTCTGGGATCAAACTAGCTTCTCCATAGTACAAGGATTAAAACGGTGACTTTTTAAAAGTACGGAGACCTTTTTGACCATTAATCCAATTTTGAACTGTCAAGTATCAACAAACTAATTATATTTTCAAAAATAATATGTAAAACAAGCAGTAGCAGTTACAATGATATTGATTATCATTCTAACAATTTAATGAACTCAAATAAGTAATCGTTTACTATTTTCCAACTTTTTATATATATTTTATAAATGTATTCACTTTCAACGACACGAGATTTTGAATTTTCTTTTTATTTTTTTATGTGTTAAATTCTCTTATTAATTTTTCTAAAAAAATAAATATTCTCAGTAAAATTACTTTTACGTTGTCAAACGATGCCTATATGTCCAAAAAAGAAAAAAAAAACATTATTTGAGAAGGATAACATAGTAGACTTGAGGGACCTGTAAGGCTGTAATGATATAGAAGAATCTGAATTGGAAAGAAATAGAATAAAAACATAAATGGAGGGCCTAAACAACAAATTGGACTATGGTTGTCACTTTCAGTGAACACAAGCATGCACAAACAAGCCTAGCTTGCTAGCCGAAGCGACTCCATTGAAAAAAACAAAAGAGTATCCAAAATTGTGAAGCTTCGTAGAACCATCCCAGCCCTTCCCTTCTGTTTCACTCCATCCAACCAGCAGGTACAGCCGTGGACTTCATGCTCTGTGCTCATTACTGAGGTACTGTGTTGATGTGGTCTTTTCTTTAATCTGGGTAGTTTTTCTGCTTCTTGCTTTGGATAGTTTTGGTGGGTTGGTGATGAATCTTGAAAATAGGGTTTGTGTTTCATGGTTGTTTGTTGTTTTAAGGCTTCTGCTTGACTTTTGTATTGTTCTTTTGAACTCTGAACTGTAAATTTCTTTCCTCTATAGCTGCATTTTCATTTCAACAATGTAAATCGATCTGATTTAATTGTACTTTTAGTCTTCACATCTCACATATATTTTCTTGAATTCTTCTCTGCTTGCTTCTCCCAGAGTGGGAGGTTCTTGAACTTTGAAGCCAAAATCAAAACTTTTTTATTTTCAGCAAATTGGAGGGGACCTTTACAGTTTTAGTTGTAATTTGAATTTATGGTTGTTTTCTATATTCATAATATTCTTTCTATGGCCATTCAGGGTTCTCATATTGGTTTTGGTTAAGTTTATTCAGAGTATAGAGTTTATGGGTGTATCATTTTCGAAAAAGGGGGCTTCAAGACAGTCTTCAGCTACCGGGTCTAACTCACGTTCATGGAACCATCCAAGTTATCAGTCATCGGCGTATGCTCAACCAAGCCAAGAGTTTGCCCCACAGCCGTATTATCAGCAGCATTATGAGCCTCCTCCCCAGAGGTATGGTGGTCCAGCTCCTGATTCAAAAAGGAAGTTTTCTAAGATTGATGATAATTATAATAGCCTTGACCAGGTAAAAATGATCAATCCCTTTTTCGGTGAATAGCCACTTCTAATTGCGCCTCTAGTAATATTGTTTCATGTCCTCGATAATAACAGTGAATAGATGTTCTTGATGTCCATATCTTTTAGAATTTGCTTCAACCTGAGGTTCTCTCATGTTTTCTAGTTTTTCTGTTAATGTTCCTATATTTATGGCTAAGAGAGGGCCTTATAAGTTATATTTTTTATGTACCGTGATAGATTTATACACCGATTCTGTTTGCAGGGCTCAATGAAATGATTGACGGGAAACCTAGAGTGATCGTCTTTTTTTTCTTTTTCTTTTTTGTGATTTTCCCCTAGTTTTGCTTCTTCTTCTTTTCTCTCTTTCACATCTTATTTTCACAATGCTCTATGCCTTAACTCTGGTTGTTAGTTAGAACTTAGAACTGTATCCAGTGGGTCTCAGCTACTTGTGCTCTTGCGCCAGCACTGTTCTTTTTGCTGTCTGTGAGACAAAGACAAGCACATTAGTTTATGTATTTCAAAATTGCGGAGTCACCTTGTTTTGCAATATATGATAATGAAATCCACATTTGTTGATGCCTATCAATACCTATGCAAAACTGTTAGTGATTTAAGTTTAACAAATTTTGACTCTGTTAGAATACAAAATCTATTGCTTCTAGCTTTTTTCGTACCTTGATTGAGAAGCTGAGATAGCTGCTTCTGATGGCACTTCCATGCACAATGCTCTTCTTTCTGATAGGTCACAGAAGCCCTGGCACGTGCTGGCCTGGAGTCCTCCAATCTAATTGTTGGTATCGACTTCACAAAGAGCAATGAATGGACAGGTTTTGTCTTGTTGTCAGTTTCATGCAGTTTTCTTCCAAGTTTCCTGAAATGTACGTAATACATGGCTGGCTTTGTTATCAGGTGCGAGGTCATATAACCGACGAAGTTTACATCACATTGGAGATGAACAAAATCCCTATGAGCAGGCTATATCTATAATTGGAAAAACACTGTCTTCTTTTGATGAGGATAACTTGATCCCTTGTTTCGGATTTGGTGATGGTATTTCTTTTGACGAGCCATTGTTAATATTATTTATGATATTTTATATTCATACCTCAATAATTGAGATGAAAATGTGTTTCCTGTATTGTCAGCATCAACTCATGACACAGATGTCTTCAGTTTCTACCCAGATGATAGATATTGTAATGGATTTGAAGAAGTCTTGACAAGATATAGAGAGCTAGTTCCTCACCTAAGACTTGCAGGTTGCATTTTGAAGTGCTTCCATGTTTAAAAATGTTTGGTCTACTCTGCTTGAAATAATTTTTCCTGTTTTTTTTCCTTATAGGGCCAACATCATTCGCCCCCATGATTGAAATGGCCATTACTATTGTTGAGCAAAGCGGTGGTCAGTACCACGTGTTACTAATTATAGCTGACGGGCAGGTATGGTTTGCATTTAAGTGAGAGTGTGTGTTTTACAAACGGATACAACTTCATGCTTTGTAAAACTGAATGTCAGGCAAACTATTGTCCTTGGTTGTATGAGATGTTCCAACAGAAATGTTGGCAAAACCTCTTTAAGGGTTTCACAAAACTTAAGAAAGATGTCACATGTTCAGGTTTCACTAGAGATATGCCTTTGTTTCAGGTCATTAATGTTACATCAACTGACTTGATGTTGTCACAGGTGACTAGAAGTGTTGACACTGCACACGGTCAGCTAAGTTCACAGGAAAAGAATACTGTTGAAGCAATTGTAAAAGCAAGGTCAATTTTTTCTCACCAAAACTTCCTTTGTTGATACCTTTTCCGCCAAAGCATTTCTAAATTTTAATATGCTTGTTCATATGCAGTGAGTACCCTCTGTCCATTGTACTAGTTGGGGTTGGAGATGGGCCCTGGGACATGATGAGGGAATTCGATGACAATATACCTGCTCGAGCCTTTGATAATTTTCAGGCAAGCATTACTAGATGGGAGTTGGAGTTCATATTTGACCTTGTCTGGGGGTCTTATGGTATTTCTGCATTTATCTCAGTCAAATAATTGGAGATTTTTTTCCTTCTTTTGTTGTTTCTAGTTTGTGAACTTTACAGAAATTATGTCGAAGAACATGGAACGATCCAGGAAAGAAGCAGAATTTGCTCTAGGAGCGCTGATGGAAATACCTTCTCAGTATAAAGCAACATTAGAGCTCAATATATTGGGGTAAAAGTTTAATCCTCATCTGTCACACTTGTAAGGTTCCTACCATTCCAGTTAGGGAACATACTTGAACTGCAATTTATTTTTTCCGTTATTATCTGAATCAGTACTCGTCGGGGGAAGGCTATAGAAAGGATTCCTCTTCCTCCTCTTTATGGCCAGGCTTCTTTCAGCACTCCTAAAACTTCACGGTCAAGCAATTTTCGTCCAAGCGTACCTTCTGGTAGACGTGATACAGATAGTGTCTCGGCTCCTCCTGCTAGCTCCTCTTCTGATAATCATGTATGTGCACCATCCTTACTTCTGCAAAACTTTATTCAATTTTTTTATTTTCATGATATAAAATCTGTTTAGTGCTGTTTAAAGCCTGTTTATCATGTTATCTCATGAAGTCATGACCATAGATTTAAAAAGGACAAAGCAATGCACTTTATAAACCTCGGCATTGTCATCTCACAGCTGTTGTAAAGTATCTTAATTGTTTCTTTTAAATCCTCGCAGTTATGTCCTATTTGCATTAATAATCCAAAGAATATGGCCTTCGGTTGTGGGCATCAGGTAAGACAGTTGCTCTTTTATTACTGTACTTTTTATCTTTTATTGCGAACACAAAACAAATGAATTGGATCTTATTTGTTTGCAGACATGCTGTGAATGTGGAGAAGATCTTCAGTCATGCCCCATCTGTCGAAGTGCCATCCAAACTAGAATAAAGCTCTATTAAGAGGCATTTTCAGAAGCCTTTAACTTCAGTCCCACTTCCCAGCCTGTAAGTTCTGTACTCTGCCTCTTAATAAATAAGGACTTTAGCGTTGGATAGAGGCAGAGCCAATGTAGGGGCCAATTAGGCCTTGGCCTAGTCTTAAATTTTGTGAAAAAATAATAATAAATGATATATTACTATCTGTTTGTCTATCTTTGTTTCATTTTTACCACATCTATATTCTATTTTGTTTATTATATTTCATCAATCTGCATATAAATAACATAAATTAAATACATGTGTACACACTCTTAAGAGTAATCTTGTTAGTAGTAGCATCTGAATTAGCTAGGCATCTGAATTCTACGACCTGGTAGTTGGTGGTTGATAGGCATGGGATGGCATGTGTTTCGAAAGAGCCTAATATTTTGTGGATTGATGATTGATCTAAGGTGAAAATGAGATGTTGGTGGTTCATCATATAGATTGAACCTCAAATCATTTCCTAGCACCGTGTGCGTGTGGCTAACATGGTACTGAACCTGGTGTTACATATTATCAAGTGTTTGGTATGATTAGCCATGGTAATTCTTTTTACTGTAAATACATATTTTGCCAGTGCTGAGAGAAAATTTTGGAGTTGTGTTATCAGGCAAGACTCATTTGCTTACAACGGGAGAATTTTGAGGACAGGGATGTTGAATTTTCCGAACTATTTGCACCTCCTGAATGCATGATTATGACTGCCTGGTATTTTGGGTTTTACCAAACATTACCATTTTGTTCCCCTCTAACTTCAAGACTGTTGGCTTAAAAATTCTAGGAACATTTTTGGGATACCCGAGTGAAAGTATATAATACATCTACAATTCTGCTTAAATTGAATTGCATGGTGGTTCAGAGACTCCAGATCCGAGCGAACTAATTGCTTCTCTTGGATGCATGACTGCCTGGTAAATTGGATCAAGCTCAGTCCAGTATAAATAGTATCTTCACCTAACACATATGTTGACACAGCTTAGACATGGAATCAAGAAAGGCTCTGCTCTCTCAGCTCTTGGTTTCTTGTTACTGTTCTGTGTTGATTCAGGCAATGCGGATCGAAGGTCCTCAGGAGGTAGCAAGATAAAAAGGGTGACAGTACAAAGCAAAGGGCAGTGGCAGCTTCTCCTGATCAACACTGATGTGGTGGCAATGCACATGGCATTAACCCACTGCGACACGGTTGTCATGTTTGACCAAACTGGAGCAGGCCCGTCTCAGTACAGGCTCCGAAGAGGCTACAATGGAAGAAACTGCACCACTCGTGAGGATTTGGAACGACACTCATCGTGCTCTGCTCATGCTGTAGAGTATGACATTTCGGGTAACACAGTTAGGCCTTTAAAGCTCTACACTGATACTTGGTGCTCCTCAGGTTCTTTCTTAAGCAACGGAACACTCCTCCAAACTGGTGGATATGGTAACGGATCTAAAAGAGTCCGGATATTCAGGCCTTGCCGGAACAGCCATTGTGACTGGACAGAGACAAAGAAAATGCTATACAGCAGCCGATGGTATGCATCCACTGCCAGGCTCCCTGAGAGTGATCAGGTCAAAGTTGTAGGTGGAAGAAAAGCTCCGACTTATGAATTTGTGCCCGGAGAAAGATCATTTGATTTTCCTTTCTTGCACCGGACAAATGAAAGAAGACAAGGCGGAAACAATCTCTATCCCTTCATCCACCTCTCCTCCGATGGCAATCTGTTCATTTTCGCCAACCGTGATTCAGTTCTCTTCAATCAACGGACAAACAGAGTGATCAAGGCGTTTCCAAGGATTCCAGGCAACGGAGCAAGAAACTATCCAAGCTCCTGCTCCTCGGTCATTCTTCCGCTTGACCACAAGGACAAGTTTCTCAAAGTTGAAGTCATGGTGTGCGGTGGTTCAGCTTCAGGAGCTTACAGAAAAGCCCGCGCCGGGCGGTTCTTGAAGGGCCTGAGCTCTTGCGGAAGAATGGTGATCACAGGTAACAAACACCAGTGGGCTATGGAAAATATGCCCGCCCCTCATGTCCTGCACGATATGCTGATTCTCCCGATCGGCCATGTACTGATCATCAACGGGGCAAAGCGTGGCAGTGCCGGGTGGAAGAACGCAGCAACTCCTTCTCTAGAGCCTTACCTTTACAGTCCAAAGAAGCCACTGGGAAGAAGGTTTCAAGTCCAGAAAGGTACCACAATCCCCAGAATGTATCACTCATCAGCTGTGGCTTTACCAGATGAGAGGGTCCTGGTGGCGGGTAGTAACCCAAACAATAGGTACACTTTCAAGAACGTGACATACCCTACCGAGCTGAGGCTACAAGCCTTTGTACCATTCTACATGGATTCACAGTACCATGATCGAAGGCCGAGTAATGTGACTGTAACTTATGCGCGTGGAGAGTTCGGGGTGAAGCTGGGAGGGGAATTCTGGTTTAGGTTCGGGTTGTCGAGGAGGCGGTTGATGACGATGGAGTTCAGTGCCTACGCGCCGCCGTTCACGACGCATTCCATTTCCATGAACCAGAGGATGGTGAGGCTGAGAAGTAGGAGTGTGAAAATGGGAGGAGATGGATGGGTGGAAGCAGTAGTGAAAGCACCTCCATCTGGAAATGTGGCACCAATTGGGTACTACTTGTTCAGTGTTGTCAATGGAGGCATACCTAGTACAGCTTGTTGGATCAGATTCATCAATGCTTAGGGTCTCTACAAAACTCAACTCAAAAATTTTGAGTGTCCTATGTAGTTAAGGGCCATTTCAGGAAAAAGAGAAGAGAATCAACATTTGGATTTATGACAATATTATTTTCAATCCAACAAATTCAAAAACTGAATTGATTTACAATATAAAAGTTCTTACAAATAAATATTGGGAGGAAGGAGTTTAAGTGATAATTTTAATACAATTGTCTACAATTGCGTGAAATTCTTGAAATTCGATACCTTTTCAGAACTCTTCAGTATGAATCATCTTTAAGTTTTACAAGTATTTGCTTTGAATCTATTGGGTTGGAGTGATTTTTATACAGTAATCTAGAATTTTTTAGCCGCCAGAATTAAAAGTTTTACGAAAAACGTACAGCGAAATACTAGAGTGAAGGTATAGATATATATTTTACAAAGTCCAATATTTGTGTCATTTGTACATTATATTCTCTCAACTTGGTCACACACTTCTTTCTACAATTCATATTAGTATAATCTTCTTTCCACCATGGTAGAGATGTTCAATCGATCTTTGAGTTTTGTTTAATTGTCAACAAATCTTAGATATCAAAACTTAAGTGATCAGGTGAAAATCCACAAAAAAAAAAAAAAAAAATTGTAAATGTGAAAGCCCGGAAACAAAGATTTTTACTATAACTTTTTTTTTTAAACAAGATTTTTACTACAACATAATTCCTACAAAAGGTGCATTCCAGTATTCAACTATTGATTCGATGAATTCTTGATTTCTTATCCTACAAGACTAGCTTTTTACCCGGCTATGCTTGGGTTTGTCTTATTTTAAGATCCACTTTCATATTAACGAACAATTATTAATTTGTGGGATGATTAATGTAAATATTGTATATCTCATGCACCTCCTCCATGAGTTATAGTTGAAATTTTCAGGTATGCATAAATTATGTTCATTACCCAACCAATAATTTATATTTTGGTCAATTTTAATTTATATGTAATATTAAAATTGTAAAAATATTTTTGTTGATTTTCTAAATAACAATATTTATCACTCTCCAAAAGGAGTGTTTCCCTAAATCGCACCTCACAAATCTCACCCCATATCGTATATATGTATATTAGATTACAATTAGTAAATTATAATACATGAAGATCTAATAAATCATCAAAATTTACGATATTCATGTTACATAATTAGAGTTTACTAAACATACACACACACATCATCATCATCTTCTCAAAAAATTTATATCATCATTTTACACACTAAATATTAGTTTATTAATGAATATAATCACTCAATATTAGAGAAAATTTAAGAGATTTTTGGTATGTGGGGGAAAATAAAGTATTTTAAGAAATAAAACAAAACAGTGGGGTAACTACCCCAAAAGCCTCTTACTGCATCTGTCTCTAGTACATTAACATATACACACTTACGTGTACTAAAAAAATAAAAAAAACTCGCAATTTGTGGGGGAAATTTATGTCACAGATGATTGTAACAAAATTTATGTCACAAATGTGTATGTGGCGGAAAATATGATTTTTGTCACAATTTGTGACGAAATTATATAAAAAAAATTCTCTTTTAGATTTCCGTTACAGTTTGTAACTCATGAATTAAGTGACTTATAAAAAAAAGTGAATTGAGCTAGCCCTGAGTACTAAGAACGAAATTAGTACAACATTCAATAGGGTACTAAAGGCTACGTTAAAACAAACACCAAATCAAATTGTTCTCTTAAAAGAGGTTATTGTCAAATATTTATGTACAATATTAACAATATGATAAAACTAAAATTAGAATGATAAGATTAAAAAATATACAACATAGCATAAACCATAAAATAAACATACAAACCCTATGAAAAGATGGTGGTTTGTTAGGAATGAAGACCTAAAATGAGTCGAGCAGGATGCAAAGCAAAAACATTAATTGTTTTCAATTTTCTATCTGTTGTTCATTGTCTTTGCTTAGCATTTCGTGAAATAATTTGGTGCAATATTTTAAGCAATAATAAATTGAAATCTTATGAATGAGTATAATAGTAGAAAATGTAAAATAATAAAGAATTTTAATATTAGTTTTAAGATTATCAACGTCTAAAAAGACAAATTTTACTAAAAGAAAAAAGTGGTCTTCCCGCTTAGTAGGGTTCCGTCTCCGTGGCGGTTAAGGTTTCTGTTTCTCAAGTTTATCCGGCGTCTGGCCAGCAATTGGCAGTGTGCTGGGAGTTGTTTTCAGTTCCGGCGGCAATGGGGTTCTCGGCAACAGCATGGGTCTCGGCAACAGTGAGGGTCTCGACAGTTTGAGTGCAACGATTTTGGGACGGTAACGACGCAAGTGCAGTCGGAGGCAAAAACAGGCGCAGAGCGTGGGAAGCACCAGATTGCAGGGAGGGTTTTCAGTAGCAGAGAGGGTTTTGATTTTGATGGATGAGCGAGAACCAGACATGGAGAGCGAGGTCTCGCTGGCAGAGGAAAAGTGTGGTGGCTTGGAGATGTCACCGGTGGAGCAAGGCGTGGGTTACGGAGGGAGACCCGAATGGAGGGTGGGAGAGACTGTTGACGTCCAGGCGAGCCTTGCCGAGCAGGCTCGCTTAGACAAATAGTGTGCCGGAGGATGGACGGTGGCGACAGGAGGCCACCGTGGGAGGCCGGGTTTTCCGAGATGAGGAGGGGGCGCGCAGCCGGGGTCAAC
>JAYMTA010001353.1:0-20445 GCA_036897625.1 Pelargonium cotyledonis
TCCTCAAATCCCACACCACCACGCTCCCCATCCAATCATCCTCCAACATCACTCGCATCGCCGCCTCACCCGACGGAACCTTCCTCCTCACTGTCGACGCGAAGAACCGTTGCCTCTTCATCAACCTCCGCCGCCGCGTCGTTCTCCATCGCATCTCCTTCAAGAAACCAGTGAGTGCTATCAAGTTCAGCCCCGACGGTAAGCTCATTGCTGTCGGGACCGGAAATTTGGTTCAGATATGGCGGTCTCCAGGCTTCAAGAAGGAGTTTTTCCCGTTTGAGTTGATTAGGACCTTCGCCGATTTCAATGACAAGGTTACTGCTCTGGAATGGAGCCCGGACTCCAAGTACTTGCTTGGTGGGTCCAAGGACTTGACGGCGAGGTTGCTCTGCGTGGAGAAGCTGAGAAGGCCTGAAAGCAAGCCAATCATGTTTCTAGGTCACAGAGATACAGTGGTAGGTGCATTTTTTGGTGTTGATAAGAAGACTAACGAGGTGTGCAAGGCATATACAATTACTTGCGATTGCTATATATTCAGTTGGGAGTACCTTGGCAATGCAGAGTCTGTTGGTGAAGAATCAGAGCCTGTCTCGCCAGGGACGCCGGAGAAGAATGTAGAAGAGAAATTGGAGATTGATGGAAATGCTCTTGTGAAGAAGAGGAAGAACTATGATGGAAAAGAGGATAATTTGGATGAAATTAAGTACTTGCATAGGGGTAAATGGAAGCTGCTTAGGAAGGATGGCTTTATGCAGGCCTCGACAAGATTAACATCATGTGATTACCATAGAGGGCTTGATCTTGTGGTTGTGGGGTTCTCTAGTGGTGTGTTTGGGCTCTATCAGATGCCTGATTTTGTGTGTCTTCACTTGTTGTCAATATCAAAAGAGAAGATTACTACTGCTGTTTTTAATGAGCTTGGGAACTGGTTGACATTTGGTTGTGCAAAACTCGGGCAGTTGCTAGTGTGGGAGTGGCGGTCAGAGAGTTATATATTAAAGCAGCAGGGGCATTATTTTGATGTGAATTGCCTTGCATATTCACCTGATTCACAACTCTTGGCCACTGGAGCTGATGATAACAAAGTCAAGGTGATACTTTTTGTTAATGTGCCTTGTTTAAACTTACAACTGAGTAGTATGAACTCACATGAAGTGCTAATGCTTACTTTTTACAGGTTTGGACTGTCTCCTCAGGCTTTTGCTTTGTAACTTTTTCTGAGCATATGAATGCGGTCACTGCCCTCCATTTCACGGCTAGTAGTAACTGTCTCTTAAGTGCATCATTGGATGGGACTGTTCGTGCATGGGATTTGTTTCGCTACAGAAATTTTAGAACATTTACTACTCCTACGTCTAAACAATTTGTTTCATTGGCAGCAGATCAAAGTGGGGAGGTTATTTGTGCAGGAACACTTGATTCATTTGAGGTACTTTTATCCATTACTGTTTGTTTTTTTTAGTATCATTGTTTAGTTTATCTGACAACTGACTGTTTCTTTTTATGGTCATGTTTAATAGATATTTGTTTGGTCGATGAAGACAGGCCGTTTATTGGATGTTCTTAGTGGCCATGAAGGTCCAGTTCATGGTTTGATGTTTTCTCCTACAACCGTGAGTTGAACTGTCTTTTCTCATCTGTTTATGGATTTAATATGTTATGGTCCTGTTTCGTTTGAGATTCATTTCTGTTTCCAAAACTATATATGTTCTGTGCTGTGGTTATGGTGTGTATAACTACCTTTTGAGGGTGTGTCAGTTGCTTCTTTGGTCTTACTAGTACTAGCTTAGTTGACAATGAACTTATTAAGGTGTTCTTTTTCACTTGTAGGCTATTCTTGCTTCATCTTCATGGGACAAAACTGTTCGATTGTGGGATGTTTTTGAAGGAAAGGGAGCTGTGGAATCATTCCCTCACACTCATGATGTTCTTACAGTTGTTTATCGTCCAGATGGAAAGCAGTTAGCTTCCAGCACATTAGATGGACAGATTCATTTCTGGGATCCCATTGATGGAGTCTTAATGTATACCATTGAAGGCTGTAGGGATATAGCTGGGGGGCGCCTCATGACTGATCGTAGATCGGCCGCTAATTCAACTTCTGGAAAGTACTTCACAAGCTTATGCTATTCTGCTGATGGAAGTTACATATTAGCTGGTGGAAACAGCAAATACATCTGTATGTATGATATTGCTGATCAGGTCAGTCTCTATCATGCATAGATGTTAGCTTTCCTCTTTATGCAGGGTCTTTAATTACTTTCTTTTATGTGATTGAACCTTCAATTTCATTTTCCTGCGTATAATTGGAGATTTCTACAAATCATATCAGTGTGAGGCACTGGGTTAGCGAATCTAGACTAGAAACCATCATGATAAGAGAAAATATTATTAAGAAGTAAGAAGTAGGTGTCAGCAAAAGTTGATGTTTAATCTTTTAGGAATCTTCCATATTCTTGGCAAAATGGTTGTTTCTTTAGGTGTACACTTGTGTTGCTTCAAATTGGTTTCTAACACATTTGAACCTTTGAAACCCAATAAGTGATAGCATTACTAAACATGTGTCTAATTATAGTACCATTTTTATGAAAGTTTTAAATGATAATTTTTTTTTTGTAAATAAAATACTGAAGAGGTGAAAAATGTTTGATCTTTGTTGAAGAATGTGTTGTGTACTAAGCATGGGAAATTTTCAGTCAAGATACTTACAAAAGGCTCCCATAAATTTTCCTTCTGTATATGAGCATTGGCGAGTGTACTTGTTTCAACTTCCTCTCCCCCTTCAAACTGTTCTCGCCTGCTTGTTTTCTTTAATTGCCTTAAATTTGTCTTGTTGATCTCTTGTGTCCAATAGTTGTCTGCTTTACTAGGTGTGATTTGGTTTTTACATCTATTTTGCTCATACAGATGCATATTTTCTGTTCATTTTTGTCAAAATCTGTTTTAAATTTCAAAAGAATGTTGAGGATGTTTTGGTACGACAACAGATTCATTTATCTGTTTGGTCATACATGTGCAGGTATTGCTCCGTCGGTTTCAAATAACCCACAATCTCTCTCTAGATGGAGTTCTTGACCTTTTGAACTCAAAGAATATGACAGACGCTGGTCCACTTGATTTAATTGATGACAATGACAGTGATGCCGAAGAAGGTGTTGATAAACAAACCCGGGGAAAGATAGGTTATGATCTACCTGGATCCATGCCCAACAATGATAGGCCTATTATTCGAACAAAATCGCTTAGAATTGCACCCACTGGTCGAAGCTTCACAGCGGCAACAACTGAAGGAGTGCTAGTTTATTCAATTGATGAATCTTTTATCTTCGATCCAACTGATCTTGATATAGATGTTACACCAGAGGTACGGCTCTCCAGAACAGTGGAATTCTGCTCTCTTTATATTTATTTTGTTAAATAATAACTGAAGTATTAGTTTTAAGAATCAACAATGCTCTTGATTGATTATTGTCTTATTGTTGTATAGGCAGTGGATGAAGCACTCAATGCAGATCAACCAAACAGAGCATTAATCCTCAGTCTTCGTTTAAATGAAGATAGTCTAATTAAAAAGAGTATTTTTGCTGGCAGTCCGGTTGATATACCAGCGGCTGCTTCGGCAATCCCTCTTAGATACCTGCAGAGATTAATTGAGGCATTCGCTGATCTTCTAGACACCTGCCCTCATTTGGAATATGTACTCCGATGGTGTCAGGTTTTTCCTTCATAACTCACTTTCGAACTTTACTCTTTCAGTCATGTTGCAACACACATCCATTCTGTAAGTAAGGATCTCATTTTTAAGTTCTGATTACTTTGTGGTAGGAACTCTGCAAAGCTCATGGCCCAACAATCCAGCAGAATTCCAGAAATTTACTTCCTGCTCTAAAATCCTTACAGAAGGCGATGACAAGGATACATCAAGATTTAGCGGACACGTGTTCGTCAAATGAGTACATGCTTCGATATCTATGCTCTGTCGGAACCAAGAAATGAGTAGTGATGCCTCCCGGCACTTTGTCAAGTTTTGCCAAAATAGAGAAACAATGTTGTAGTTCTGTTCAATGCAGGCTCTGGCATTTTGATTAGCTTGGTGCTTGTATTGATTCTTTTTGCCTGCTTTTTTGTAAAGAGTGTTTTCATTAAATGAGTGACTTATTTTTCTTATATTGCATGGCTTTGTAATTGCTTACAGACCTCACTGGTACTAAAAGCTGACACTTTCCATTTTGGGTCTACAAATTCTTCAACTAACGTGCGATTCTTTGTAGTAAGTTCGATTTTGATCTAAAAAACGAGCAGGTTCATCTTCACCTAATGTGTGTGTGTTTGTAGAAAGTTCGATTTTGATCTAAAAAAACAGTTGGTCTCGACATTTAACTATCCAATGACACTTTATATCCCCATAGTAAGAATTATACATGATAGCCTTTTACTGCAGTGTAACTGTGTAAGCAGAAATTGAATACCAGAATGTCTCAACCCCCAAGTATTATATATAATAGGTGGAATTAGGGTACAAAGATAAAAAATAGCCAATAATCTGAGCTTATTTTGCCGAGTTCTGATATAGAATGAGCACTCATTCTGTTCATTTTAGCACAAGAAAAGTACCATTAAAAAATGTTCTAAAACAAATCTATTTAACTTCCATTCAAGTTCTGCAACAAAAGCTTATTCCTTCTTCTCCTGGGCCGTAATGTCATTGAGCTTATCCTTCAGTTCACCATTCTACACAGAAGGATGAATAGTGTCACAACATCGCATAGCAAATTGAAGGTGCTATTTAGATTATAGTACGAGAATTAACCTGGTGCATGTTGAGAATTATATCAGAACCTCCAATGAACTCCCCCTTAATAAATATCTGTGGAAATGTGGGCCAGTGGCTGCACAACGAACAAAATGTAACTTAAGAAACAAGCACACCACTGATATGAACTCCTAATAAATGATACTCAACATGTATGATTGTATGAGCACACAACAGTTGCACCGAAGTTTGTGCAAGTCACAATTCACATAGCCACTTAACTGCCCTAGTAGGTACTAATTAATATAATTAACCAATGCATGAATAATTAGATCAACATGTAGTCAAGATATTTAGCAACTTAAAAGATGATTTCAAGGACACGGTTTACAAAAGGAATAGAGGCAAAACCATTTGTCTGACACAGGTGGCATCTTGACAAAATTGATTAAGAGATTTCTCATAGCAAACATTTCAACCAAGGAGCGATGAAACTTGATCATAGAAGTTAGGGTAAAAGGAACAGACTCTGCCATTAGTTGTAAATGCAAATGGTTTAATGATGTGTTCAATCATCAACTTGATAATGTTAATCCACAGATGGCTTTTTACACGTTAATCCTCATAGATAATGGTATCTGTGGGCAACTGCATTCCGTTTCTACTGCAAGGCAATCCTAGAGTATCTAAGCCATCAAAAGGGACAAAATTTGAAGTTGAAAATTTTGACTTTTATTTATTTTTAAAAAAGCTTTATTTATTTTATCAATAGAGATGATAATTTAGAACAGTCTACAAATTAGCTTACCTGTAGGCCTTTACAGCATTTTTCAGTTCAGGATTTTCCAAAATGTTTCTAGCACTCAAAGGAACATCTGCAAGGGCCATAACCAGCTATATCAGTACCAGAAGTTAACAATTATGATGCAATGAAGACATACACCAGAGGCAAACATGTCAATGTTAAAAACCTAAAAATTGATCCACAGTTGATTGTGTTTGATGTGTGAAGGTATATTGATATGATGCACTTAATATGTAATGATTAAAATTTAAATCATATAAGTAAAACATTTAACACTTACTGTACAGTTTCAAAACTCTAACTGCCAGGGAGCTGAATCCACACTGGGGAAAATCAGGCACTCCTTTCATGTAAAGCATCACAGGATTTTCCTTTACATCCTACATCAGAACAAAAATATGAAGCTAAATTTAGTGCACATGTCTTAAGAGGGATAGCAAGTTTAGAACAGATTATGTTTTTGAATATGACGACTCAGGAGTCCACATATGCTACCTGCTCAACAACATCCTTCAAAGAAATGCTAGAATTCTCAACCTTGCTAGTGGGCCTAAAATCTTCATGTGTGTCAGGATCATTTGGCACACTAGTTGAGTACCTCATTCCATTGTGGTAGAAGGATCCAGATACCTATCAACAAAAAAAGTGACAGAATAATGTTATAGTTGTAATCTAAGAACACTGTAACAGAATATTAATAAATTTGGAACGTAATATTGATGGATATGACTAGACTATTTAACTTCATATATGATTGAGGATCTAGCTGATCTGACACCTTTGGAAACTTTTAAGGCATGCTCGAAAGGGGTCATTACTCAAAACTCAAAGGTTACACTCGTCCAGTTTTCTAGTTATCTTAAACTGCATGTGTGGAGATGCATTTTCAACACCTTTTGAGTATAAATCATATTTCTGGCTTAAAATAATATTTTCTGATCAAAAGAAAATTAGGATGATGCCCCATGCCTAATGAGAAATTCCCAACATATCTGACATACAACTTATAAAAATTAATGGATATCCCTCAGTAGCCAGCACAATGCAGTGTTCCATATCTGACATACACTGTTCAGCTAAAATCTCAATAAAACAATTAGGCATTCATTCTTTTTTAGCTCCTACTTTTTTATTAAGTAAATTTTGGCAGTTACTACTATACAATTGTTAACCTGCATGGGAATTCACTCCCTCCGGCTCCTACGTCACAAAATTAACACAAGGGTTCAGGTTCAAGGTATACACACATTGGAGACAAAAGACAAATCATTCTAGATGGGTAGTTTCATTGTAGATCTACTTTACAAAAGGCTAAACTAAGGTCTTGGTACTTACCATTCTACTCGAATGGGCAGTTGGCAAACCTGAAACCCCCTTCAAAAGTATATTTGCTATTGATCTTGCCATTATATTAGTAATCTCTTCTTCAAACTTGCAACTATGATGTGTTAGAGCAGTGCACAATAACAATTATCTGCACAAATCAGTAGACAAGGTAAAAGTTGTATGAGATGTGCAAATTCATAGAGGGGGAATTGAACGAGGTAAGAATTAACTTAAATATTCACCAACACTATAAGAAAATATGAATCATTATGATCTAATCTGGAAGAACTACAATCCAAAAAAATACTTCATGACATCATTGCTTAATGCTTATGCTTTCGAAACTACTAATAAACAATGCACACACATGTAAGAAAATACATAGTATAGTATGGGAAGGTTCTGCTATTTTTTTTTTTTTTCATTTATCAAACATGAAAGATAAATACCCAAGGAAACCAAAGGGGGTATGCAGATTAGGTCAAAAACTATAACAAAAAAAAAAAAAATCATTACTTCCAACACAAATGCATCGTAAATGAAACCGACGACTTAAATGATAATGAAGAAAGTGCATTCACACAACAAATAAACAAAGCATAAATTTTAAAAGCTTTCCCAGATAGATCCTAAAAACCCTAGCTAAATGCGTAGATAATATATTGCTCCTGGGGTATAAATGCTCAAAAAAAATTTTTTTAAAAAAACTAAAATCAAATTTATCAGAAAATCTAGCCATGATCGAACATAGCAGCAAATTCACTAACCGTTCAGGAACAAAACGGAGAGGATCGAGGAAAAACAGTGGCATATAACGACAGATACTAGTAATTTCTGGAGGAAGTAGTAGTAGAGACAGAAACAGGTAATTTCTGGAATAAATAGTAGTAGCCTAAGCCAAAGACCTTACCTTGCCGAGTTATGGGAGGTTGATGCGACGACGCCGAGTGTAGGTGGCGATGATTGTTGACGAAGCTCCTGCGGCTATCAACGGAAGGAAGACGAGCTCGAAACGACCCATAAGAGAGTCGTAGTGGGGTTATTCGCAACAGTTGTACGAGTATGATTTCCAGAAAACAGTAGGGGTATTTTAGACATGCAAGATGTTTTCAAACCTGGGCTCGTGCGGCCCAAACATTATTTTGGGCTAGGCCTAAGCGATTCCATCAACTTTTATGTTTCGAACCGATTTACTCAATGAACGTTTTAAAACTCAAAATAGTTACTGAAATTTTTTATTTTGACTCAGAATAATTTCTAAACTTTCTTATTTTGACTAAATTGGTCAATATTTGAAAGCTCAAACACCAAAGGTCAAAACTCAAAAGTTCGGGAATTAGAAAAATTCATAGAGTAAATTGGGTCGGAGCATAAAAATTCAAGCACCAAATTGAGGATTTTACCTAATTTTTGTTGGATAACAACATACCCATCTTGTTTTTGTAATAGTTGGGAAGATTACATTAATTATTATCAACATAGTTATTGTTTTAAGGATTTTATGGTGTGACCTAATTTATATCTTTAATATGGAGATGATTCATCATGGTGTATAATTAAAATGACATGAAGTGCTATTTTACAGGAAAGTGAGAATTTGGGAAGATGAATAAATAGCCATCAAGCTGTTCCGGAGCCTATGCAGATGGGTTCTCTTCCAACATGTTTTGAAACATTCTCTGCACAAAATTACAAACAATTCATGTCTGTCTTAATATTAATCACCACATAACTATCATCATTTGTCATTTGTTTTCTGATTCAATCCCAAACATGGCAGGACAAGCTCAGGTACACACATTCATTTCTCATCTGCATATCCATGCATTTTCTTAAAACAAAACAATTTCAATATGCTAATGTATGTACATTGATCTGGTTTTAACTGTGTTACAGATGAGGAAAGATGAGATACAGATGAAGAAGGATGGGATGAAGAACCAGCCCCAAAATGAAGATGATCAATCAGTCCAAAACTCGGACCTTAAAACCCAAACCACCAGCTTCCTCTCTCAGGTAATCAGCAAACACTATAAAAACCCAACATTAATGTACTTTTCCACGCGAATCACAAGCTTAGATGATCAAGAACATCCTTGAAACTTTATTTTGGTGATCAATATACATGTTCATAGACAAGTACTAACTATAGAACAACAATTTAATGAAATATACAACCTGTTGCATACGTGCAGGCTGGTGAGCAAGTGAAGAACGTGGCGAGTGAAGCAGCAGAAGCGATGAAGACCAGTCTAGGAATGACAGATGATGACAGCACCATGTACAGCGGTTGCACCAACAAGCCCATGGCTAATCCAAGTAGTAGGATTTGAAAATCTTACACTTTACTACTAACATATACTTTATTTTTCTCTGAGATTATTTGTATTGTGACAATGCTATGGTTCCTGTGTCTTGTAGAGAAATGAAAACAAAGCAGCTTCTCAAAGTACTCTGAGAGAGTGCATCTTCTTGGCATCTTTGCCTGCAAAAAAAGGATTCAAGTGTTAAGTTTGTATTTAAATCCCTTGATTCTTCATGTATGATCATGACATGTCATGTACATGTATTCTTGTATGCAAAATAAATTCAAATTAATCGCACACTCACCAACGGATATCACAAATTTAGTTCCAAATCTGGATGAAATTTAGAACTGAAAACGCGCTTAGTGCCTTCATCTTCCCACCTCAACCCATCCCACCAACTCGGCTCTCCTGTTATTTTCTTCAAGCTGTTCTTTGCACTGCTGGAATCAAATGGGAGATGTCTAAGACGGTGGCACTCATAAACCTCAACGCTTATCAAAGAAGGAAAGCGCAATGCTCGTGGATAGATGGTCTTCAGCATTGGTAGATTCGATAAACGAAGCCTTTTCAGACTAGAAAATATGCTCAAGCAATCTTCATCCTCCCCGTCTCCTAAATGACCACTCACAACTTGTTTCATGTTCGAACAATGATGAATGCATAAATCAGTGAGGTTGTGGAAGTAATCATTGCTTCTGGAGAAGTCCACTTCCAGCACAAATCCTTGCACCAATGATCTGCAGTAATGTATAGACAGACTCTCCAAATACTGCAGAGATGTTCCTGATCCTCTGATTGAGGTCAAACCCGAGCAAGTAACAAGTGATAGCGCTCTTGTGTACCCATTTAACTTTTGAGAGTCGAATAAGTAATCAGCAGAGCGTTTATTACATAAGGTGAGACATATGTCACTGACATGCTTCAAATGTTTCATTGCCTCCAGTAATGCTATTTCACCATTGCATAGTTCGTCGTACGAATGCAGATGAAGAAATGGAGATTCTAGCTTACTGAACATTTGCAGTGAGGGAAGACTTGACACCAGCTCCTTAGCAATTTGTTTGAGATTTGCCATATCATTTAAAATCAAAACCATCAGCTTCTTCAGTTTCTTGAGCTAAACTGGCAGTTCTTTTAATGCTGTCCCGGATAGGTTGAGGTAACGCAAGTTAATCAATTCACCAATTCCCTCGAGAAGTTCCAACGAAGAGTTATGAGACAAGTCTAGAACTTTTAAGGACCAGAAAAAATCATTTGGTAATATGAAACAATTGCCATGGAAATTGACAACCCTAACTATCAAAGTTGGAGACTGCGACAAGATGTTATTTTAGTGACATCTTCAATGCTTTGTTCCCACAGTGACATCCTTTCCACAGAGCCAAGAACTTCATTTGAACTAGCTGCAGCAGCTTCTCCTTCTTGTACCAAGATCTTCCTTGTCTTGCCATCATCACAAGCTATCCACAAGGCCATTTCACGGATCAAATCATGCATTGTAACACTCATTTCAAGTTCATCAGTTTGCAACAAACTCGCCAGCTTCAAACTTTCAATCAGATGATGTCCATGGTTACGAGCTTCATGTGTCTCTCTGGATTCAACCACAAACCCCTCCCCAATCCAGAGGTCAATAAGCTCATCAATTCCAATAACATGGTCCTCAGGGAAAATGGAGAAATACAGGAAACAGGATTTGAGGGCGTCATTTGGCAAGCTATCATAACTTAACTTGAGAACAGGAAAGACATCATCCATCATACCTGATAACTTTGGCAGATCTTTCTTCAGTGTATCTATGGCATGCTTCCAATCTTGATATTTCGTCCTGCTAGCCATGGCACGCCCAGCAGTAACCAGAGCAAGTGGCAAACCATGACACTTATTGGCAATAACTTGGGCCAACTTGGGGATTTGTGGATGACAATTTAAAGTGTCTTCACCAACATTCATCCTGAACAATTCCAAGGCTTCTTTAGCTGGCAAACACTCTATCTTTATCTTCTTGTGAGCTTGCATCTGGACACAGACTTCCTCTGACCTAGTTGTAAATATAACTTTGGATCCATTTGCTGGATATGGAATCCCTTCTCTTAAGAGGTCGAATCGCTCCCATAAATCGTCTAACAAGAGCAGAAACGTTTTCTCTTTCAAGACATTGAATAGTACAGCAACTTTCTCACTTTGGCTTCTATCTTTCCATATGTTATCTGGGATCATAAACTTATTCCTTATGACTTCTTGAACCTTTTCAATGCTTCCAGCTTGTTTGGAGTTGGACACCACAGCCCAAATCACCATATCAAATCCTTTTCCATTGCTGGTGGGACAGAGAAGAGAAGAACCTGTGTTGTTAATTTTGTTCAAGAGGGTAGTCTTTCCAACACCTGGCATTCCATATAACCCGATAATCCCAACATATTCATCTCGAACGTAGCTCAGAACCTTCTCAAGCGTGGAGTCTAAGCCCACAGTCTTCTCCATAGGCCTCTCGTGGAATTGGGCAGGAGGCAACTTGTAGGCCACTTCACCAAAATTGCCTTCAGTTTTCAGCTTACTCACATCATCCAGTAGCTGGCTTACTTTCTTTCCAAGTTTGTAGCTAGTGTAGCAATTCTTGGGAAGCCAACTCACTCCAAAACAAGGCGCCTGATTGTTGCCTCGTTCTAGAGTCTCCTTCACTTTCTCCTCCATGCGTTGGACTCGATTGAACCATCCATCCACTTCGCTTCTACGCTTTATTTGCTGTTCCTCGTCATATTCAACCCTTCCCAGCACATCATCTCTTGTTTCCTTCAGTTGCTCCATTTCGGTTTTCAGGGACTGCAGATTGTGTTCTAGATTGAAAAAGTAGGAAAAATGGTTAGCAGTTGAACTCCACGTCCATTTGGCAACTTCCATGATTGGGCTCACCAAGGCATCCATGGATTCTTTTTGGTGATATCACAGAAATGATCAAATAATGGAAAACAAAATCTAGTGTTGAAAGGCTAGAAATAGATGATAATGATTGATGGGAATGTAAAAAAACTGTAGACTCATAAATGTCCTAATAGTGACAAAATCTTAAGTTCCCATATATGCAATTAACTATGCCTTCCTCCTTCCACATAGCAAAGAAAAGAAACATTCTGTTTCCTATAGTTCTTTGCTTTTCCACCTGTTGCAAGTATCTTTATACCGAGTCTTCTACACTGCATTGTTCCCTTATGAATTAAAGATACTCCACATTTTTCAAAAGAAACCATCTCCATTCTCCACCACCATGACATGATCAGCATCTCATATCCTCCTTTCATAAATCACAACAGCCTTAAGCAACAGACAGCAATGGAAAATAGGAGTAGCGATAAAGAAAAGAATGTAATAGTGGATATCAACCAAAGAAGCCACATGCCAGAAAATACTAGAACTCTTCTTGATCTAAGCTCAATGCAAGCAATTAACCAGACATGCAAGCCCCACATTTTGTTCACAAGAACTTTCACTGAAGCATTTTCACAAACAGTTGGTGGGCATCTTGTGAATCCTTCTAATGCCAAGCTTGGTTACTAAAACACTCAAAACTGATATGTACCTTTCCAGCATAATATCAAAAACGAGGAATTTTTATAAAGTTAAGGTTCAATTAACAGACAAACTAAGAAAATGTATTAAATTAAGGTGGGTCAACAACATTACTCGTAAAGTTAATATTTTTAAAATTGTTTATATTTTTTTTTGAAACAAAATTAAAAACACCTGTTTTTTATTGACAAGTTGAGATTAAATTAAGTAAAGCATATAAGAAATAAATATAGCTGAGAGTTGAGATTAAAAGTTCTGTTTTTTTGTCAAAAAAAAAAAGAAAAAAAAAAGTTGGAGATCACAATGGCTATATGGATGCATCAGACGGAGCAGATATATCCATATAAATAAACTAGACTAGTACACGCGCTACACAGCTTCAAACACAAACCCGACTCTTGAGAGTGTCGAGCTGAGATCCATCTCCAGAAGAACCTTGAACAAAAAACATCTCTTTCAGAAATCTGTTCGATCGTCATCATCAATCTTGTCGTTTACAGAGAGAGAAACTGCATATTCTGCGCAGAAAGGGAACGGAAAGAGCAAATATGTCGTTAACGGCTGTGAAAATGTCTGAGGATGTGTGGTTAACATGTCTCACCCATGCATTGTCCACTGAGACTGAGGAGATCATGGGCCTTCTTCTCGGTGATATTGAGGTCTGTTTCTTTACTTTTCAATTGTGACTGTAGATGTTCACGTGACCTATTCTTGTTTTTTAGCTTGAGAAATGTACTGGAAATGGAGCTGTGTTGATAAAGATTTTGGAGTCTGTGGGTTGTTTTATGAAATGGGTCTTCTTTCATTTTTCTCCTTTTGTATACCCTTGAGCTGAATTGAACTGTTGGGTCAGGGTTTTATTAGGGGACAAATTCATGTTTCGTTTCAATTTTGCTCTGATTTTTTTTATTGGCATTTTTTTCTTTTCCTTTTTTGAATGAGCAATGTAGGGTTGGTTTGGCTGTGCTGTCTCCGTACTTAATTCTAATATAAATACCCTGCTTTGAATTTTGCCATGGCTACATTATACCTCTAGCTTTTCTGGTTCAACTGTTTAAGAGATGTTTCGTGGGTGTTAAGTGTTAACTGTGAATTTGTGATTATGCATACCTGGAAAAAGTTATCAGAACACTTGCATTACTGCAGTGGCCAATGGAAACTTAACATAACTGTAACATATTAATGGGTTTTTATTGCTTTGTCTTTCAAATCAGATATATTATGCTTAGAAGGAAAAGAATGTTGGTTGTGTTATGTGTGAGATCCTATTTCAATAATTTAGCACTGTACATTGATGCTTCATTTCAACTTTTTGGTGCCCATTTGACTCATTTCTTTTCTCTGTTTGTCCATCTTGCAATATTCAACTATCGCTCACTGACATTTGCAATAATTGAACTTGTCAGTGTCATTTACCCATTTCAGCCTGTGTTCCAAGGAACTTAATCATTGTATCTGTTTCATCCATTTGTATGCACCTTATGCTCTCCTTTTTGCTCATTATGCTCGTATATAGGCAAACTTAAAAATGAATAAATACAACAACTCCACTCACAAGTGAACTTAGAAAACTATGTAGTCTTGTTGCTTTCTATTTTGGAGTTTATACCTCTGCTCTCTCTTTTAATATGAAACCTTTCTCCATCTGAAATTGCTGATTAGTCAATAAACTTGGTTAATGCTGTGAAAGGGGTTTATTATACTTTCTTTGATATATAGGTAGTTTACCGTGTCCTCTGTTTTTGCATTACAATGCTTTTGTTCCATGTAAATTTCAGTATTCAAAAAATGGGAATGTGACTGCATTAATATGGGGAGCATCACCTCAGACAAGATCTGATCGTCGGAAGGACCGAGTAGAGACTAACCCTGAACAGCTGGCTGCTGCTTCAACCCAGGCTGAAATATCCTTAACTCCTCTTCATGTGCTCACTTCCTTTTGTTTTTAATTACTCATAGTTTGACTTTACCATCAATGTTAATAGCAATAGGAGAGGATTGGTATTATTGGCGAAGGAAAGTAGCCTTAATGTGCCCAGGATCTCAGATTTGAAATAACATCAGGGATTCTAATTTCTATCGATGTTGTGAAAGATGAAGAAAAGTTTCCCAATTTCACACTTAGATCCAGCCTCAATTGTTATGCAAGTTTTTCTCAAAATGAAGTTTTGCTTCGTTAACCTAACAGGTGAAATGTATTAATGAAGGGAATAGTTTTTGTCAGGCTTGGTTTTCATTGCCATGCAGGTCTCTTGTGAAATGATCTTCTGCTTGCCCATAGGCATTAGAGTAGCCACTAAAATTATATGTATATTTTATGAGCCATGGTTGAAGCTAACAGTTGGCTATAGTGGTATTGGTAATTAGTAATATTGACCTGTGCTTGCATGTTGCAATGTGAATGTGCTTATGAAATGTTTTGGTGTCATTGTGTACTTAACTTTATATCACAGAATGACCACATCAACAGGAAGGACGACAAGAGTGATTGGCTGGTATCATTCACATCCTCACATTACAGTTCTTCCATCTCATGTTGGTAAGTGTCGACTAGTACTATAGTTTGTGGTATATATTATCAACAAGCATATATGAGCTATGAATATGTAAGGAGAGTTTCTTGGAATGTTTTGTATAAAAGGATGATTAATTTGATTTGTGGCTGAGATCTATGGTTCTTTAGTGAATTTGGATATGTATCTGTTACTGACGGTATCAAGTGTAGGCCGAACCAATATTTTTGATTGGAATAACTTCAACTATTTGGTTTCCACTGTTTGGACGCCATGAATAACAGTGGTTCTTTTCTGATGCACTTTTTTACGTAAATGCCAATGTTGAAAATCAAGGCATACTTATGTCTTCTACCTTCTGCAGATGTACGAACTCAGGCAATGTATCAACTTCTAGATTCTGGATTCATTGGGCTTATATTTTCCTGTTTTACTGAGGAAGCTAACAAGGTATGTCTCAAATGCAAAACTTATCTGTTGAAGATGTATGTTGTCCCAGCTGATTCAGAATATGTCTTCTTCTTTTTTTCTTTTAGATGGGAAGAATACAAGTTATTGCTTTCCAGTCCTCAGATGGGAAACAGAATCATGTGCCAAGACCTATTTCCCTTTCTCCTGTAAGTAGAAGTCCAGTTATAGATATTGAATCATCGTCATGTTCCTCTGATGCTTCACTAAGATCTGGTTCTACAAGAGTTGAAAATCTTGAACAAGACACCGGGGATTCAAGAGCAGCTGGGGTTATGAAGGTAGAGAACATGGTTATAAGAGTTGGAGTTTTAACATATACGTCTTGATGTGATTAATGGTGGCTCAAAAAACAGAAGATTTTTTTAGGAAGTAACGAGGGTCCTTAGCATGATATCATTCTGATGGAGCAAAGTCTTTTTGTCACATCTTAATAATCATATATGCTGAACTCTTTAGGTCTCAACTTTTAGTGTATATTGAAATTCTTACTCACTGCATATGTTCCTCTGTTCATGTATTGGAAACTTAGGTTTGTATGACCAGAAATCTTATTCCTTTTAAATTTTAATTCTAAAGTAATCATAAAGTTGTCATAGTTTTTCATTACTGATCATAATAACTAACCATTCGATCAGCACACTGTGATTTCATAACATGAAGAATTTAAGGAATATGTTGGCTGATACTTAGTAATTGGGTGGATTTTTTTTTTCTTTTCTGATTTGGATCCAAGTTGGACCTATTGTGTTGGTAATTGTGGTTTCTAATCTGTTTGATATATGGATGAGATCCTCAACTCACTGGATGTATTTTCTAGGAATGGTTCCCTACCTTATGAATATTTGCTGTCTCTTACGATTATATTTTCTTATGTTTTGTGCTTCAATTACAAGAATAATGATATCTATCTTTGTTATTTTTATTCACCATGTTTAACAATATGTAATATGCTAGGGTGGAAGAAAATCTTCCCACTTGGGAGGGTTCTTGGCAAATGCTGATGCCAACCATCTAGGGAGGGAAAGAATTGGAGGAAATTATCATACTGAAAATAGAGACAGTGCCATTGTAGATATAGACCCTTTGGATGTGTCAGAAAGTATGCAAGAAGCAATGCACCGTTCAAATTTGGACATGAGGTATATATGACGATTCACTTTGTTGCTTGATAAGTTGATATCCCTTTTCTTTATTTTTTATACTAATTGTGTTGTTTATTGTTACCTACTTAAACAAGAACTTATGCCACACGTGCTAGTTCTGTGTTTTTGGCATTAATTTATCCCAAGTCACAATTGTATTCACGAATCTCTGGGATTTTGTTTATTTATTGTTAATCTGTTGTAAAACTTCGGTCCTCATGCGCATCATTCTGCTAGCTTCTTCAACTCGTCGATCTAGATTTCCCATTTGACTTGGGTTTTCTTTTTGCCTAATGTGACAATCATTAGTTGAACTTTAACAGATTCTTTGTGGATATGACATGACTTTCAGTTTTGTACTCTGTTCTCTACCATCTTGTTCTAACCAATACTGATTCTTTTCACTGCCTATTTTTTAACTAGCCCTTTCTCATTTTGTTTTTATTATAATTATTAGTTTAATCCTTGGACCATTTGTCTGCTTATAGTGGTGCAGAGTATGTTCGGAAAGAAATTCCTTTGCTTGTTTTGCCAAGCTCGTCTCTACTTAAGCTTGATTCTTCATTAATTTCATTCACCGATTTGCAACGTGTGTTATATGAAGAGGAGCGGGCAGCATATAACCAAGCCATTCTGCAGAATACAAGGTGTTCATTTGCCACATTCATGTACCTTTTCTTTATTCTTATGAAATGATATTGTCATGACTTATTTGATTTATATTACATTTAAATCTATTTCATAAAAATATTACATTTAAATCAAAATCTAATATTCTGTATATTGTCCTAGGGATGGGAAAGTGCATCCATTAACTTTCATACATCACACTTCAACATATCAGGCTTCAATGTGCAAGTTGATGGAATATTGGTTTGAATCAAATGCTAACTCAATCTGTATCAGTTATTCGTGATTGGTTTGTGTTCATACTCACTCCCTCTCATTTGGATCGCTGCAGCTTAAGTCCTGCCATAAATGCCCTCCAAGATCGGTTGAGAGAAAATGAAATTCGGGTAAGGAACTAAATTGAACTCTTGCAATTGATTGACAGTGAAGGAAGTTTAGAGCAGTCACTTCAATTCAATGGAAAGTAGGAGGATGTGATAGTCCATGTAAGCTTAAGCTACTTAAGTGTTGGCCTTTTCCTTCTTGAAGTTCCTATCATCTGAAGCGGTGTGTATTTTGTTTGAAATCAGCATCCTTTCATGTTTTTTGCGTGTCTGACGAATCAGAGGCATTAGTTTACTGTCACAAATTTAGTAATATTTTTCATCATATACAGTGAGACCTGTTCTTTTGGTGTCTGGAAGGACAAGCAAGAAACTCAAAAGACTCGGATTACCAGTTCTGACTGATGTGTTTTTGGACACAGATGGCAATGCTGACTGATGAAGCAAAACTTTTAGAGACCGGTGATATTAGAGGAAGTGAGTCAAATTCAGGGTCTCCACGTAACCTCCAATCAGGATCTCCACGGAACATCCAATCTTCTCATGGGCTCCGAGGGAGTGCTTTTGTTCAAAAAGATGCGCATTGCACGTCCGATTCCAGCAGTGCGAGAAGCATTGCTGGAGCTCGTAGCCGGAGCAGAAAAGGGTCATCTTGATATTCTGAACTAGATGTTTTTGATGTGTTAAGCAAGTTTGATGTAGAGATGGCCGTTCTGTTCTTGCACCATATCATATGTTTTTTTTGTTGTCTGCGAATGTCGGTGCCATCTCGAAAACATGTATGATATCAGTCAGAACTGTGTTGATTTTTGGAGCTTGTAAATGATCATGTTTCAGTTGTTATATATACATAGCTGTTTTAGTTAACCATAACTTATACTTGAATATACCATTTTTTTTCAGTCTGTTGGCTTGTAGTTTTGCAAGGACTTTGTAGAACTAGAAACTAGGTGCCTTAAAGCCATCACAGTACATCACCAATTATGGCATGTAGAAACTAGCTCTTAATCCCCCAACTCAGCTAATACAAAGTCAAACTGGGCCATAATACTAAGGCCCAATAAATTCAAAAAAGCCCAATGAGATTGATAAAAATAAGCCCAACTCAGCTAATACAAAAGTTATACTGGCCCATAATAATAAGGCCCAATACAATCAACAAAGCCCAAACCCAAAATTGACAGCTGTGGGATTTGAACCCACGCCCTTTCGGACCAGAGCCTAAATCTGGCGCCTTAGACCACTCGGCCAAACTGTCCTGGTTGGTAAATTTAGTTACAACATTTATAAATAGTCAGATAAATGTTTTTTTTTTTTTTTTTTAAATTTAGCTCGAGGCTATATTGCCTTGGATCATTCTACTAGAAGACTTCACATGCCACTTATAGTTAGTTGAGATACCAATTTCTTATACTCTTTGAAGGTAATGAATAAATAATTGAAAAACTTTTAAGGATAAATATTCGAGGCATTGTATTGATCTGAAGTCAACAAAACACATGTAAATGTAGAACTCTTCTTATTGCATTAGGCTTGTACTAGGGCTTCCAAACAAAATAGGCTCATATTGAGCACTTGATTGCTTGAATTTGAATATTATTGGCCTACACACCACAAAGATCGCACAGGAAGCATTGTGAAAGGGTTAAGACCCATGAGGAGGTCCATTGTCAAGTGTACATAAATTTAAGAGTTGAGCCTTTGTAATATAATTGACACATCATCCACAATTTTCTATTACATTAAACACTACAATGATTACACTTTAATAAATGGAATAGCATGGACCCACATATATGTTTTTAGCACAATGATTACACTATTTTTGTACTTTTAAATTATTTATTTATTTGTCTTCTTGTAACTTTATAAATATTCTTATTTGATTTGCATAAGAAACTTGACAAATATCAAATGTAATAATGTATTATGTATGTAATATATATTACATGCATAATTCATGATTACCTTATAAAATGAATAAAATATTATAAAGCACATATTACAATGGTATTACACTCTCATTACACCCCATTGGAGATGCTCTAAGAGGATTCGTGGGGAGTTGGAAGGGTCTTAAAGGGTCCACGAGGAAACCAAGGGTCTAGCTATAAGGAGTGCAAGACTCTTGTGTCTAGACGCGAATTGTAGGATACACACGGTGAAAGTCACTACGTGTAAGACAATTTTAGAAGGGTTTTCAAGGGGCTATAGGTCGGGCAACATTATTTCACTTAGTGAATCAGCCAACTGATTATGCTTAGTCAACTCAGTGTCCCAGTGACCCAACCACTACGACGGAAAGGCACAACGACGCAATTATCAGGGGCGCACTTTACCACTGAGCTAAGAGCCCGTCGTGTGGGCCTCCGACGAAAATTTCTGACGGACAATCCGTCAGAAAAAGACCCATCGCAAATTTTTACGATAGAATATAGAATTTACGACGGAACAGAATTTACGACCGAATAAATTTGCGTGTCGTAAATTTTTAAAAAAAAATTAAAAAAATGAATTTTACAATATTTTTAATTATTTATTAAATTATTAAATTAAATAATATTTAATTCAAAAATTGAATTATAAATTCAGTTTTTAAATTAAAT